>JAXIVD010002910.1:50000-52104 GCA_036785275.1 Cancer borealis
ACCTTGTTCAAACCAAACTAAGATTTACTTTTCGAAGAGAAAGTCTCAGAAAACATTGAATATCTCACAAACCAAGAATTTGCGACGGAAATGTAATTAAGAAAACCTTCTCAAAATGCATCAGGTAATGCAAAAATATAACCCACAAATCTCCAGAGCATTCAGCTGAAAATGTAAAATAATACCAAACATATCTTATGCACCGTCATCAAAGCAAACCAAACCAGCTCTTCAAAAGTATTCATAAAAACAAAATAATTACACACACACCCACCCATCCACCCACCCACCCACCCACCCACGCACGCACGCACGCACGCACGCACAAGCACGCACACACACACACACACACACACACACACACACACACACACACACACACACACACACACACACACACACACACACACACACACACACAGTGGGAGGCGTGGTGCGTGTGTCGGCAAGATGCCTTGACACACGAAAGGGAAGTGAAGGAAGGGAGGAGGGGAAGGAGGGGAAGGAAGAGGGGGAGGAAGGGAAGGTAATAATGGAGGAAAGAATAGGGAGCAATATGCTTAGAGGTGGGGGTAAGGGGGAGGGGGAAGGGGGGGGAGGGAGGAAGAACCGGATGGGTGGGGGGGATGACGTGAGTTCTGAATTGAGTGCAAGGGGAAGGATGGAGGAAGAGGAAGGATGCTGGAGGAAGAGGAGGAGGAGGAGGAGGAGGAGGAGGAGAAGGAGGAGGAGGAGGAGGAGGAGGAGGAGGAGGAGGAGGTGGAGGAGGAGGAGGAGGAGGTGGAGGAGGAGGAGGAGGAGGAGGAGGAGGAGGAGGAGGAGGAGGAGGAGATAGGAGGAAAAAGAAATGGAGGCTATAAATAGATGAAGGATAGGAGGGAGGAAAAGACAGACAGGAGGAGGAGGAGGAGGAGGAGGAAGAATAAGAGGAAGAAGAGGGTGTTACAAGCCCAGCAGGAGGTCCAGAACTTACCATTTATACAATCTGTGGTGACGTCATCGGTCAAGTGAGGTTAATTGACAAGGCGACTCTGTGACGGCCACGTGATGGGGAGGAAAAGGGGGGAAGGGGAGGAAAGGGGGGGAAGGGAGGAGGGGAGGAGGAGAGAGGGGAGATGAGTCTGTGTGGAGGTGAATGAAGATACTTGGCACCGGATGGGGAGTTTATAGCGGAGGAGGAGGAGGAGGAACACATAGGAACACATAGGAAGAACAAACAGCAACAGGCCTACTGGCCCTTACGAGGCTGTTTGTGATAAACTAGACTACACTATCAAATCTGGGATGAAGGATACAGGATAGTAAGGGTGAGGGATTCTCCCACCAGCCACGACTGGCAGGAGAGGAAGGCCAACCATGCAATATAAGTAAAAATAAATAAATAAATGCGTGGAATTAGATTAGTCTATCCTATTACTACTGTCACTAACACTACTACCTGGCAAGCGATGTCAGGCCCCTAGCGACGTCCTTCCGAATCGAGATTTTGTAATTACTGTACATTAGAAGGAACTTGCTCAAAGTTTACTATGTTGACGAATAATGTTTTAGTTGCGGATTGGCTTCTAAGTATTTGTCCAGTCTATTTTTGAATGTATTAATTGTTTTACTGTCGACGACATTGGCGGGCAGGGAGTTCCAAACGTTAACGATCCGATTGAAAAAGAAATGTTTGGCTTCGTTTGATGTGAATCTTTTACCAGTAATCTTAAAAGTATGACGTCGTTCTTGTTATATTTGATCGATCAAAAGTAATGTAATCTTCTGCATTGATATTATCAAATCCTTTTAATTTATCTTGAACATTTCAATTAAATCTCCTCTCATCCTTCGTTTTTCGAGGCTGAATAAGTTTAATTCTTTAAGTCTTTCTTCATAAGGGTTTATTTTTCAGCCTTGGAATCATTTTCGTTTATTCTACGCTGGACTCTTTCCAGTTTGTCAATGTCCTTTCTGTAATATGGGGACCAGAACTGTACGAGGAGGAGGAAGAGGAGGAGGAGGAGGAGGAGGAGGAGGAGGAGGAGGAGGAGGAGGAGGAGGAGGAGGAGGTGCTGAGTGGATGTTTGCTTTGTGGAGTGGAATGAGTAACGGAGGGAGGAGG
>JAXIVD010002911.1:5000-20000 GCA_036785275.1 Cancer borealis
GTGTGTGAGTGTATGCGTGTGCGTGTGCGTGTGCGTGTGCGTGTGCATGTGCGTCTGTGTCTGTGTCTGTGTCTGTGTGTGTGTGTGTGTGTGTGTGTGTGTGTGTGTGTGTGTGTGTGTGTGTGTGTGTGTGTGTGTTGGTGTGGGTGTGTGAATGTGTGTGTTAATGTTTGTATTTGCAGGAATGTGAATATAATAGGAATAATGATAATGATAATAGTAATATCAGTGATAATTATAATTTATTTTACCTGGAAGTATAGACAACTGCATATGCAATACAAAACAATATATGTTATGGTCATGTTCATGCTGAAAGCCCATCCATTTCTTGGTAACCATTTTCCTTTCCACTATTGTTTTGTTTACCAAGAGTCAGCTGTTTGAATCTTCACGTCAAGCGCCTCGCGTGTTTAGGCGAGACATCCCAGACGCGGTTCAAACTTGGCAAAAAACCAAAATGTGTCTCATGGTTCGCGAATAACATACTCAATTAAAATTTGATGAAAAGAATAATTTGACCATCATATGTTTATATATAATGTGTTTCCCCCCAAAGTGTTTGCTGACTCATCTTTAATCAGCTTTAATCATGCACCACAGCTATGACTATCGACAATGGAGAAAATACCCCGCCTAATTGACCTTCCGTTACAATTGGATGTGCAACTTAGATTTTTAGTTGTCCCCAATGTCTTCAAGCCTTAGAAGAGACAATCGAGCAGTCATATCAGTAGTGGCCATATTTATTTACTTCTTCTGCACTGAACATTAACAAACCAATTTACAGATGTATCCTGGCTAACTCTTGCCAGAGAAGGGATTCAGTATTACTGTGGCTTACTAGTTCATCAATAGTGGATTACATGCACTCTTTATGAGTCCTTAACACCACTTGTATAATTATATAATGTTTTTTTCTTCTATAATTCAATTTCATCATATACTTAGCATCTGTTGATGATTGATGACGTGATGTCTCTTGTTTGGTACAGGGTGCAGGCAGCAGACACCGATCCATCAGGGTGGGAGTGGAGGCGCTGGCGGCAGAGGAAGACCCACCTGACGTGGTAGTCGTGCATGACGGAGCGCGGCCCCTCGTACCCCTCCACACCCTTGCGCAGGTGAGTGGGAAAGGGTGAGGGGTTGAGTTGAAAGAATGTTCACTGGGCCAGGCAAGCTATATGGGGGGGAGAGGTGGCGAGGGCGTTGCTTAGAAGGGTAATGGTAGGGAGCGTTGAGGCATGAGTTTTTCCTCATTGTAGTGATAGAATGACGGTCTACATAGTATGTATTGTACAGAGTATAAAAACTCTGGGTAAAAGATGTGGACAAAGAAGTTACGGCGGCTTGGTGATGGACGAACCGTAGATTTTGATCTAACTTCCTGTAGAAGGATTATGACATTTCAAAACGATCACAAACCATCAAAATGATTGTAAGACAACATCTATTATACGACTGTTTCTCGTAATGAGTGCAGTTTGATTTGGAATACGAATTGCATCCTGTGTATGTCACTTACTTATTTACGCAATCCTTTCCACTGCTCCCAGCCACACGTGATTTCTTCCCCCCTGGCTTTCCTTCCCCTAGGTGGCAGTGATGGCAGAGCGGCATGGGGCAGCTGGGGCGGTACGGCATTTGGTGTCCACGGTGGTGATACCCGACGCTGAGGACTTCCTTCAGGAGAGCCTCGTCAGGAGTTTGTACCGCAACTCAGAGATGCCTCAGGCGTTCAGACTTGAGGTGTTGAGGGATGCCTATCGTAGGTAAGAGACGGACTCATTCATTGTCTACATGGTCGTGTTCAGTAACTTGACAATCTTACCACAAAATAAGGTAAATAAAAGTGAAGAAAATAGAAAGATAAAGGAAAGAAAACATAATAAAGAAAATACACCATTGCTACCCCTAGGAAGTCTTAGGCTATCGTTGGTCATATATTGTTTTCTTATGTATAATAATAATAATAATAATAATAATAATAATATTGATATTAATTAAAATACTACTACTACTACTACTACTACTAATAATAATAATAATGATAAAATTAATAATAATAACAATTAATCAATCAATCATTGGGGGCATACGCCGAATGGCGCGTCGCTTCGCCCAAGATCTAAATATACCTATACCCAGCAGCCAGATATATCCAAGATCCAGATATATCCAAGGTCCAGATATATCTGGATCTTGCCTATACTTAGATTTTGGCTTCGCCCACCCTTCGATCCCAATCCCGGTGACCACCCCGCGCGAGTCTTCATGCAGGTCCCCTTCCCATACCAAGTAACTCCCTACAGAAAGCATCGATTTGCCCCAGCTACGAACTTTGTGAATGACCCCTTAGCAGCCTCCACTCCGAGTTATCCTTTTCAGAGACAACTCGACATGCAGGATTAGCTTTTGGGTAACGTACCACTTGCCCATAAAGCTCGAGTTATTTATAATAATAATGATAATAATAATAATAATAATAATAATAATAATGATAATGATAATGATAATGATAACGATAACAATAATAACAATAATAATAATAATAATAATAATAATAATATTAATAATAATGAAATAATGGTAACTAAAAGTTATTTAATATGTAGCGTTGAGCTTAAAAAGAAAAATATTATAAATGTAAGAAGTGGACGACTGTACACGAAAAATTATTGTTAATAGTGGTGTGTTGTGTAATTATTTTTGAGTTCTAGGGTGTTAAGTGGACTGAGGTCGCTGCAAATTACTACTCTGGCCAAGGAAAAACCTAGTTCATTGCTTGTTCTTGTTGTGAATGAGTCAATGAGGTGTTCAATGAGGGCGGAGCCAGTCAGTGCTCGGGGAGGGTATAGTATATAACACAGAGGATGATGCGCAGTTGCGTGGGTGGGGCGTAAGTGAGAGTAAACTAGGTGCGACATGTGCAGGATTAATCAGGTCGAGTCAGGTCGCTGAAATTGGAAGTGTGTGTGTGTGTGTGTGTGTGTGTGTGTGTGTGTGTGTGTGTGTGTGTGTGTGTGTGTGTGTGTGTGTGTGTGTGTGTGTGTGTGTGTGAGAGAGAGAGAGAGAAAGAGAGAGAGAGAGAGAGAGAGAGAGAGAGAGAGAGAGAGAGAGAGAGAGAGAGAGAGAGAGAGAGAGAGAGAGAGAGAGAGAGCGTGAGCGTTGAGTGCGGAAATATAATGCACTACTTGTCGCAGAGTTTATTTTTGTGTGTAGCAACGTTTGTGTGTCTGCAGGTGCAGTGACACGGAGGCTGACCACGGGACCGAATGCCTGGCCCTGGCCCTTCGTCACTGCGGGGTTAGGGCAAAGCTAGTGCCTGGAACATCACAGCTTTGGAAGGTAAGAGTGACACCATGTAAAGCCAAACACTCTATTGCTTATAAGGGGGGGAGGGTAACTGAGTGTTTGAACTCAAAGATGTGTAGGTAAGGACTTGCAGTGTTACCCAGGAAAAGAAAGAGTCTGATTGATAATGTATGATAGATAGTAGAAGAAAATAGGTAAGGTGGTGTTACAGTTGAGGGTGTTTGTCATGGTAATGCTATAAGTTATTCTTGTGGAGGAAAAAATAATGTATAAGGATTACGATAAAAGCATGTGATTGTGAAAGACATGACAAATTCATTATTGATAGCATTTGATGATTTTGATTTACTTCATTATATTGCTTCGCTACAGGTGACGGAAGAGAAGGACTTGGAGGTGGCACGTGCCCTCCTTCCACGCCTGACCCACAATATTTCCTTGGTCTGCCGGGTAGTCGCCTCTTCTCACGTACGCCACGCTGCAGAAGCCGCTCACATCTTTAACCCCTTCAGCGGTGCCCTTACCTGCAATGAGGAGTGTTTACGTGTGTTTGCGTCGCTCGAGGATGCACTAAGACGGTCATGTAAAAAGCTTCATTTCTCTCTTACATACGATAATCCAGTGCCTTTACCGGCATCTCTGGTTGCCATTACCAACGTCATCGCTCATGACGCTCTCCTGGAACACCTGAAAGCCGCGGCCGCTGATATTAGCAAGGCAGCAAGCCCAGTAGTCTTCATAGTCAATCAACAAGATCACGATCACAATTTTACTCCAACAAGTGTCGCGTCGCTGCAGCGGGAAGTAAGAGATGCCTTTAGCGCCCACTCTGGTCCCGTTACAGTCATCCTTCGGAATCCAATGAAGGTTTCCGAAGGCGTCAAGGAGGGTCAGAGTGATACCGAGGGGCAACCACCACCAGACATCGATCCACTCCACAGTTTGGTGGTGTCACTTCTAAACCAAACGAGTCCAGCCTTCCATGGCCTTGTGTTGGTGCTGTAGGAAAGGACGGTGGGGAAGACGCCGCCAAGAAGAGTATGCCTTTCTGACAATGACAGGCAAGTAGATGTACACTCAAACCTCGGCAATCACACGTTTGGTTATTGCGTTATTCCGCTATCGTGCTTACCTATAAAACTACACAAAATTGTCTATCACTTTCAAAATGCGTCCTATCGCACCCCTGAATTGGTGTAAAAATTTAAAAACGCGCGCGGTGCTGTGACATGGCACCGAAAGTTGGTAGCCTGAAGTCATCAATATCCGGCGTGCAGAAGCACTGCGCATGCGCATGACAATAATTTGTTATAGCTTTGCATTATGTTCCCAATTCTGCATCTGTATTACGCAAGCATATACATAGTAAAACCCAAGTTTAAATTTGGCGGCTTGTGCATCAGAATTTGAATGCAGAATTGGAAATATAATGCAAAGCTATAAAAAATTGTTGGCATGTGCATGCGCAGTGCTTCTGCACACCTGTGTGGAACACTTTTGGGTTACTTTACTACAATGGCCGAGTTACCCCGATCCTGTCCTCCCAACATTGGCCAGTGCAAGGCGGCGGCACCTGTGAGGGGGGGGGGTTAAAAACTGAATTCATGATCACAAGTTAAAATAAGGTAAATATAGTGCTATAAAATGTATGTTTTTATTTGGATTCTTGATTTAATGTTTTGTTTATATTGTAATATAAAAAAACTGACAAAAGTGACGGCTTGGAGGTCCTATCACCAACTTGGATTATTTCCATAAGTTCTTCAGTTCGGCTATTGCGATTTTGGGTACCCCGCGGCGATAGACGCATCCATTAGGCACGATGGACGAGGGTCAAGTATATAATTCATTGAGAAAGGAGGAGAAGAGGGAGAGGACCTGAGGGGACTACATTACTGTATATGTTTTTTCCCCCTCCTTTTTATCTTTCCTCCATCACTTTTTACCTCTCTTTATAAACTTTGTGTCAATATCTGACTGTTACTCTGCCTCTCAGATGGCACATGTCAGATGCAGGAAAGCAAGCAAAACTCTCTGAGTATCATTATTTTCTGGTCAAGATAAGTAAAGCAACTTCGTATACCACTGCAAATACACTTCATGAGAAAGTATCTCCACCCCAGATGTGCATGTAAACCTCATTGATCTATTCTTATATTTATAGAGCCAATGCCGAAACAACAACAGTAAATTAAACGGTGTGGAGGAAGAGGGAGGCGTGGTGGTGCGCGGACACTGGTGAGTACATGCTGGTGCATATGTGTGTTGTTTTTGGTCTGAGTAATTCTATGAAACAAGGAAAGAAAGAAAGAAGTAGGGATTCCAGATTTACTATCACTTCTAATATTTTCTACAATTGTTTTTAACCTCTGCTGTGACAATGATATATGGAACTTTGTCAAAGAAAGGACAATAATCATATCGAGAATAAATATAGAAAAATGCAGACTGATTATCAAAAGTCTTTCCAATTCCCGAGTTAGATCAACAATACTAAACTTCTCTACCTGTAATAACCCAAGAGGTAAGAATACCCTCTTCTTCACCTGATAGGTTCACCAATAATCCTCATGAGACAGAAAGGATAGGACGAATAGGGTCTGAGGAGGACAGACAGGCGTGGTGGGGCGGAGTGTGACGGGGAAGCCTTGGCCAAGCGGGAAGTAATAAGTCAGCACAGAGCCTACCACAAACCGAGATTAATTGCAGGTGCTGGTTGTAAACACCAAGGAGGAGAGTTAATTCCAGGTTCTGGCGCGGCGGTGCACGGGAAGCCCTAGTTCACCCCGCCACCCTCGTCTGTCAATTTTTTGTTCTTCTTTCTCGGCGACGATGCAATTTTCAAACGCCTTCCTATCAGACTGGCATTCCTTCCACCCTCCCTGACCTTTCCATCACTGAACAAACATTTCTTCCAGTCTTAATTACTCACTCAGACGCTCGATTCTCTTCCTGGCTTCTCTTCACTGCTAGCTTGAAGGGAAGTGTTGAAGCAGGTTCTATATAACATGTAATAATATGCACTCGTACTATATAGACCTCAGCTTCAAGAGGTTTTATGCTGAATGCCTGTGTTGGCCGTAAGGATAGTATAACATTTGTTCATCACAACTGTCAGTTTAGTAATTTGACTGCACACACACCCCCACACACACACATACACACACGCACGCACGCACGCACGCACGCACGCACGCACGCACGCACGCACCCACGCACGCACGCGCACACACACACACACACACACACACACACACACACACACACACACACACACACACACACACACACACACACACACACACACACACACACACACACACATACACACACACTGTACCGCACACATTTTCTTTCTTTCTCTCTCTCTTTGTTGAAAAAGAAAACGCACTTTTACAAGGCTAACTCATATGTGTGTGTGTGTGTCTGTGTATGTGTAATAATAATAATAATAATAAACCGTTTATTATTATTATTATTACACACACACACATATGAGTTAGCCTTGTAAAAGTATGTTTTCTTTTTCAACAGAGAGAGAGAGAGAGAGAGAGAGAGAGAGAGAGAGAGAGAGAGAGAGAGAGAGAGAGAGAGAGAGAGAGAGAGTGTGAGAGAGAGAAAGAAAGAAAATATGTGCGGTACAGTTACTGAGGGAGACTTTGTTATTATGTTTCCATTGTTAACTCTCTGTCGAGCAGGAGGGTCGACCTTCGAGTTGCTAATGTAACAGACTGCTGCAGTTGAGAGCATCCACAGGAAAATTTGTATTACATTTTTTAAGCATAGAAGAGTCTTGATAAGTGTGCGACCACCAGGCTATACTATTTGAGATAGGGCGAATAGTATCTAATAGACCGTCACAGCCCTAAAACACCACCACCATCATATTTGAGGTATGGCCGGGTGAAGAAGGTTCCAGAAAATTCCCATGACATGAGAGTAATGGGGAGGATGGAAACACTTGATGGCAAAGTACGAAACATTTAAACATATTCTCTCAATTAGCGAGGGAAAGTGAGTTGACTGCAAGTTGAATATCTAGGTAGAGATAAGACAACTCAGGACAAGTCATCACACCGTCCTGAAACTTGTATAGGGACTCCAATGATATCTTGGATAACTTGGATAACAGGGCGGAGGTAATCAACAACTGAATGAATGAAAGTAACAATTTTTTTCTCTTTACGGAGATGGAGAGTCAGCATCGTTGATATGCGTAATATGTATCAAAACTGGTGTTCTGCGCATTATCAATCAGAATCAGAAAGCTGGTGAGCCACTTTTTTTTTGAGGGGAGTAAAGCGTCGGTGCAGCAGAGACTGAAGGACGGGATGAACACAGTTGACAATATCAGTGGTGAGTTTTAAGACCATTAGTCTAAAATAGTGTGTTCACAATGGTCTGGAGGATCACGCGCTGGACTCGTGATCGTCAGCCATTACCCTCCTTGAAGGAGCTCAGAGTTCATAGAGACTGGTCTATGGGTAAGGCTGAGACCTCTCACACATCACACACCACCATCCCCTTGCTCAAGAAGGACAATAAACAGAGAGAGAGAGAGAGAGAGAGAGAGAGAGAGAGAGAGAGAGAGAGAGAGAGAGAGAGAGAGAGAGAGAGAGAGAGAGAGAGAGAGAGAACAACATTTCTGAAAGTCATCTGGAGTTGACTGAGTTTCAATTTCAATTTCAATTCAATTTCAATTCATGAGCATTCAATTAGTTGAGATCAGTGGTGTGGTTACGTCTGTGTTAGCTGGGCGGCGGAGCCTAGGCAACACTCTCACAACACATAACCAGTGCCTCTTAAAAACTAAATGTGACATAATTACAGCATCAGTGTATGAAACAGTTAAAGAAATGTATTATGTTTAATAATACTGGGGAGGCGCTGGTACAGTGGTCTTGCGCTCTGGTATGCGAGCCTAAGATCCTGGGTTTAAATCCCCGTTATACGCTGACTACTTTTCATTCTTTGATATAACCACCGAGTGGCCAAAGACTACCCAAAATGCTGCCATACTGTCCTTAGACGGGACTAACAACTAACTAGCCTCCTGGCTAGTACAGTGGTAGCGCGCTGGCCTTGCATTCGCTTGGTCGGCAGATCCCCGCCCGGGCTTGTGATGCTTAAGCTGTTTACTGGGGAGGAACTGCTGTGGTCGGGCACCACAGTGGGGGGTTGGGCTTGCCCGGCTGACGTTCTGGAGAGCATCTTCATTGATGGATACCGGAACCCATGTACCTTAACCTTAACCTTATATGCGTCTGAGGCTGTAGCAATGATTAGCTTCACACGTTCTCAACATATTCACGAGAAAACCTAAACATTTGAGGCGTCACTATAAAAATCTGAAAACCTACGACAAATAACAGGCGAGGCAAGTCCATCTGTGCCTCAATAAGCCTACTGGCGCCAACAGTTAATGATATAAAAAATGAGAAGGTTAAGATGCATATCATTACTTCGTGTGTGAAATATATAAGAGAATAATGATGGTGTGTTGGGCAGCGCGGGAGACTGTGTGATTTTGTGTGTCCCAGCAGAGCCTACCACCCGCTTTTATATTTAAAAAATCTGGTCACAGACGGACAGAATTTCAAGTGGTGCTCACACAATTAATCGTTGTATTCAATTTATAACCACTCGTTGCCTGGAGCCCCTAAGCCAGCTCGGGGCACCAGGTAATTACTTGTTTTGCTTGCCCTGTTGCGACGGGCCTGCTCCTACACGGTAAATGGACGTAATACACCCTCTTATGAATGCACCAGACCGAATGCACCACCAGCCTAGTCTGAATGTCTTCTCAGATTGAAGTCTATTACCCAAAGTTAGTTATTCCCCGTTAGTACAGTACAAGCTCCATTTAACTGAAAGCAATGGGATGGAAGGGTGGGGGAGATGAGGTGAGGTGAGGTGAGGTGAGGTGTTATTACTGTATCATTTTTTTAAAAATTGTATATTACATACCATAGTGTGCTGCCAGGCATTGCAGCTATCACATTGCATGGCTTCCTTCATTCATACATTTATTCCCTCCTTCCTTCCCTTGTTCCCATTTTCCCTCCTTCCTTCCTACACCTACCTTCCTCCCTTCATTCAATTAATCCAGCCTTTCCTTCCTTCCTTCTCTCCTTCCTTCATAAACGCAGAAAAACAAGTTCAAAGTGACGCGCATCGACAAGACGCCATAACTGCCCCCAAGAAGAAGAACAGTGGCGGAGTGAGATGTGTGGAGTAGATAGCCTCCACATTTTCCTTGATTTTTTCCATATGTGTAATTGCGTGCGTTTGTGGAGGCGCGTGCGTGCGTGTGAAGGCGTGATGGAGGTACAAAATGCAAAGCAGCAATGTCGGGTAAGTAATTATAGAGTTATTGAGTGATATACAACTGTGTCGGCGGTGAGGTGGGTGGGCGGGTCAGCCATAGATACGAGGCTACGGGCACATGTGAACGTATAGCCAGCCAGGCCAGCCTTATACCGTATCTATAGTTGTCCAGTTTTCCCTTCTGTGTGTGTGGGAGCGGGAAAGGAAGTGTTGGTGTGTGTAAGTGAGGAAGGAAGGAAGTGTTGGTGATGTGTGAGTGTGAAATAACGGAACGAGTGTGTGTGTCAGCCTGTCAGGAAGGGAGCGAGCGAGACTCAAGTGGTGGTGGTGGTGGTGGTGGTGATGGTGGGAGTGTGTTGGTAATAGACAAGACACATAATGAGATGCAGATAAGCTAATGTTTGTCAGGGTGTTGGAGTCATGTTTGTTTACTGATGACGAAATCAGTGTAGACGAACAGCTGTGTGTATATGACGGCGCGCGCTCCAAAAATTGTCAATAACAACTGCTTGTGTATGACGGCGCAATGCAGAAATTGTCGATTTTCACAAAGTTGACGGAAAAAGTGATAGTGTAACGACGCAGAAGTCAGGGTAAGAACTCAAGTGTTTGTGGGAGTTTATTTACAAAGTGAACTGCTAGATCAGCCAGGGTAGGTGAAGGCACTGGACATTGCTCCCTTAGTGTATTCACTTTTCAACAGTCACGTAGGTAGTGTTGTAGTGTGTGTTACGGTGTCCTGTTTACAGCATCGTGGTGACTTGATGGTGACTTGCAGAGGTGATGGTGTCCAAAGAGGGCTTGTGTGTGTAATACCGTGGCCTAGGGTGGCGGCCGTCCTTACATCTCCCATGATATGCCCAAGAAGGGCGGGGCAGGACTTGCGTAATCTATTAACGAGCGCACCAAGGCTTTGTATGCGGTGAGGATTACAACGATTGAAGCTTTCACGACTATTCCTTGTATGGCATTTTTCTTTAAGGTGGGAATCCAAGTTAGATTATAAAACGTTTGACTATGTATGTGTGTGTATGTATGTATTGTTACGATGGGGGATATTGACGCAAATGTTTCGCGGGTTTTTGGAGAAGACGCGGCATTTTGTATGTCACCTGCCAGTGAGGGTATCGTATTGGTCAGGGAAAGACGTGAGGGTGTTGTACATAGAAAGGATTTGGAGTATTGTGGTTTCCCTCACCGTAATGAGAAGGGGGCACCATCCCTGCTTTACTACCATATACGACACTGCACCCCCCACAGCACGGCAACTCAGCTGTTGCCTGCTCCCGTGGACTCCTGTGTGGGCTGGGTGAGTGATGTGCTTGTGGGGCAGGCACTCCCTCCTCCTTGCCTTGCTGTTATTAGGGGTTCATGCATGATATTGGTAGACTGCGAGTGACACACTATAACCTTATGGGCAGCCGAGGCAAGGTGAGGAAAACCACAATACTCCAAATCCTCTCTTGTTTACTGGACTCTATACTTCTATGAACAGCACCCTCAGGCCTATACTATAGACTAACCCTCTCTCTCTCTCTCCCTTCCCCCTTCCCTTCTCTCCCTCTTATCCTCTCTCCACCCCCTTCCCCATTCCTTCCCTTCCTTCTCTACCCTTCTTCCTCCCATTCCCCTCTCCCTCCCTCTCTCCCTGCCTCTCTCCCTTTTCCTTCTCTCCCCTTCCCCTCTCTCCCCTTCCCCCTCTCTCCCCTTCCCTCTCCCATTCCCTTCCCTTTCCCTCTCCCTTTCCTTCTCCCTTTCCCTTCCCTTCTCCCTTTCCCCTCTTCCTTCCTTCCTTCCCTTCCCCCTATCCCCTTCCCTCTCCTCCCTTCCCCCTCTATCCCCTTTCCTTTCCCCTCCCCTTTCCCCTCCCTTTTCCCTCCCCTTCTTCCATTCCCCTCTTCCTCCCTTCCTTCCCTTCCCTCCTGTTTTATCGTTTATGTAAATTCCTTTGTGTGTGTGTGTGTGTGTGTGTGTGTGTGTGTGTGTGTGTGTGTGTGTGTGTGTGTGTGTGTGTGTGTGCGTGCGTGCATGTGTGTTATTTATTATTATTGTTATTGATATATTATTATTATTATTATTATTATTATTATTATTATAGATACAAGAGGAATCAAGATAATAACTAACAGAAGAGAGAAAGAGAGAGAGAAAGAGACTGAATAATGCAAGACCAGAGTGGAGGAAGAGAAGACTGGTAACTGACGGAGAGAGAATCGTATCTAAGTAAGCTACAAATTATTATTATTATTATTATTATTATTATTATTATGATTATTATGATTATGTAATTTCTCTTTTCTTACATACATCTAACAAAACAAAAAATTTATTTACCCTTGACTTACCTTCGTTTACCTATCCACACTTCTATAAAAACACTTCTTTCCCCCCTACCTTACAATCATTAATTCTTCTCCCTTACCTTACAACCATTAATTCTCCTCCCTTCAATCTTAAACCCATTTTTTCAACTACCTTCAACCTATTTTTCTTTTCAAACCTACACCCATTTCTTCATCTCACTTCACACTTCCATCTTAAATTACTGCATAAGGTCACCTGTCTCTCTTATCCACCACCACCACCACCACCACCACCACCACCACCACCATCACCACCACCACCACCACCACTACCACTCCACCTTACCCTACCTAGCTATCCTTCATTTTACCCTCTCATCTCTCTCTCTCTCTCTCTCTCTCTCTCTCTCTCTCTCTCTCTCTCTCTCTCTCTCTCTCTCTCTCTCTCTCTCTCTCTCTCTCTCTCTCTCTCTCTCTCTCTTCTTTTCTTTTTCATCATTATTATTATCATTTATCTATTTTTTATTATTTGTTATTATTTTTATAACCTAACTTTATACGAGGCAGTTCTTTGTCCCCCACCCTTGGAATAATGCATTATTTATCCATCCCACCTGTCATCCCTATCCATACTCTGATCCAACCATCTTTTAAAGCTACCTATTGACTCAGCACTTACTACGTGTCTACCCAGCCTATTCCACTCTGTTAGGGAACCAATATCTACCTAGGTCTGTCCTGAATCTAAGTTTTTCTAGCTTGTACCCATTTCCACGTGTCCTATCCTGACTACTAAATTCTAAAACCTGATCAATGTTTCCTTTGTTAATTCCTTTTACCCATTTGAAAACCTAATACTCCTTTTTGAATCTGTGACCGCATTATAGTTGAATCTATAATGTGTATCCCGGCTTCAAAATGATACCGCAGTTCTCTTTCAGTGGTCTTCCTTAACCTACAACACATCACTGACCACCAAAGTTCCATTCTAGGTATCATAATCTGCCGAGAAGGTGCGGTACAATTTTTTGATGGCAGGATATTCACATGATTACTACTACTACTACTACTACTACTACTACTACTACTACTACTACTACTACTACTACTACTACTACTACTATTACTATTACTACTACAGGTGGACCTGTTGAGGAAGCTGAATAAAGGTGTCTCAATGCGCATCCTATGCCAACAGTACAACATTGGGTCATCAACTGTTTATGATATTAAGAAGCAGAAAAATCAACTTCTTAAGTTTTACAGTGAGTCTGACAGTAAGAAGAGCATGGAGGTTCGTAAAACACTTAGAGAGGAGAAAAGCAGTGATTGAGACAGTGCTCTCATACAGTGGTTTAAGCTTAGGCGAAGTGGTAACGTTCCTTTGTCCGGCGAGATGATGATTGCGCAGGCAAAAATCTTTCACGCAGAACTTAACCTGCAGCATGAATGTGAATATTCTCAAGGATGGTTGCAAAAATTTAAAGCAAGGCATGGAATTAGTTTACATCGCATATGTGGGGAGAAGTCTAGTGCAGATAAGGATGCAGCTGCAAAGTTTGTAGACGAGCTCCCTCATATGTTTACCCCCTCAAGGTTAGGCTATTCCACTCCTATACTCCCTCCCCCTACTCCCTCTTCCCCTCCTCCTCCTCCTTCCCCATCACCCCTTCCCCACACTTCATCTTCCACCCTCACAGCTACGTCTACTAGAAAAATAATTCCTCAATCCAAAATCCCTCCTGCCTAGATACTGCCCTTACTTCAATAACTCCTACTTCTTGCATTAACTAACTAGCTAGCTAGCTAGCTATATCCTCCAATGCTTGATGTGAATATTGCCTTCACGTAATAGTTTTGGTGTCTGCAATCAGTGTGAATGTTTCCCCTTCGGACTCCTACTTCCTGTCATTTTGAAAACTGAATTGTTGATCCTATCCTGAGTAACAAAGGAGATTAAATACGGCAACAATACATTGATTACTTGTTATGATCCCTTGATTGGAGGTTAAAAGTGTGAGGGAATGGCGTGAGTTTAGTTTGTTTCATGTTGAAAATATGTCATGCCTTAGATAGATGCATTCAACCTGAAAATGCTAATGTTTATAGTATTCTGCGATGGGTCAATGCTGGTATACGAGTAGTAGTAGTAGTAGTAGTAGTCGTAGTTGTAGTCGTAGTCGTAGTCGTAGTAGTTGTAGTAGTCGTAGTCGTAGTAATAGTAGTAGTAGTAGTAATCATGTGAATATCCTGCCACCAAAATATTGTACCGCACCTTCTCGGCAGATTACAATACCCAGAATAGAACTTTTTAGGCAATGATTTGTTTTTATTTATATTAATTATTTTCCAATTGGGTGTTTTGTTCTTTGTTAACATCCCACGGTGACCTTGGCGCCTCTTATAACCTAACTGATGACAGATTCCACAATGTAACTCAGGGTCATACCTGCAAATTGTCTAATGATGAAACAGTCTCGTTGTAAACTTGTGAAAAATAACTGAAATGACACGTACAAAATTATTACCCTATTTAAATTTTTTTCTTGATTTCATCGTTTATTAATGTTTTCTAGGGTTTGTAAAATTATTATATTTATTTTCTGATTTCTCTAATACTGTTCCTTCCTCAGCAAACGCCATTGGACTCCTTTAGCTGCGGGAACAAACTGTGAGTCCGGCAACAAGCAAACAGTTCCCTTGTGCCTGCAGGTGTGAACAGGACAGGTGTGCAGGTGTGGACAGCGCCTAAGTGTGCAGGTGTGGACAGGACAGGTGTGTAATACAGGTGTGTTGAAGGAAGGCTGAAGTTAGTGTTCTTGGCTAGGGAGCGAAAGGGGTTTAACAGACATGGATTCTTATAAAAGGTTGTACCCTCTACTCCTTTCCTCACAGCTACATCTACTCAAAAATCTCCTCTTGACCATCCTTTACCTCCTGAAGTTGCTCGTGAATCCCTGTTAAATAATTCCTTAATCTATAATTCTTACTTCTGATCCCTCCACCTCTCCTAATCCCACTACTCATGTCCCTACCATTATCACAATTCCTTATT
>JAXIVD010002911.1:23910-33910 GCA_036785275.1 Cancer borealis
GTACCACTCACAAAATGAACTCAAACCTATATGACTGATAATGAGATACTGTGTTACGAGAAAATAGATAAGATTGAGAGGTTTATTGCAGTGGACGCCCATCTGGTACGATTTCTTGTGTCAGTGTTATTAATTCGGTAATGTTCGCCTCAATCCTCCAGCTATAACCTCCTTCTTGTTGTTATAGGCACACATTTACTTCTTCGACAACTTAAAGCGGCTACAAAATGACGCACTTAAAAATATAAAATTACCACTGTATTAACTTAATGGAGGGGAGTATATCTAATAAATTGTTCGCTAAAAAGAAGTCTTGGCAATAAAATAGAAAAAAAAGAGCTATTTGATTTGATGATAAGACGGTTTTATTTATTGCTATAAAATACTACTATCACTCGCTTGTTACTACTCGTGGTGTAGCTCACCACCACTTCAAGCACATGGAAAAACATTTGAACATATTTATTTTTCCTTTTCGACTGGTTAAGAAGGTTGGGAAGTGGATCCTCTAATCTGTGCTTGTTTCCGTTAATAAATTTGATAAAATTTTACATCTTCACCATAATGGCATTTGTTTACGAAATAAAATCGCATCTGTGCCACGTCCAACTCCCTACTTTTGGTCATAGAGAACATTTGATAGCTTCTATATTAATATAACCTAACCAAACCTAACCTAACCAACTATAATAACAAATAACAGAATCTTGTTCAAACCAAACTAAACTTTACTTTTCGAAGAAAAGGTCTCATAAAACATTGAATATCTTACAAACTAAGAATTTGTGACGGAAATGTAATTAAGAAAACCTTCTCAGAATGCATTAGGTAATACTAATATATAACCCACACATCTTTAGAGCATTCTGATGATGTAAAATAATACCATGAATTTAACTATATTACCTGAGGAACGTCTGTGTATGCATATACATATTCAAGGTATTTTTTTTACGATGAAACCATTACATTGTTAATGCCTTTCAGCACTACCATCTTGAACAAGCGGAGCAGCACTACTAGGTCAAACGAGCCATCAGATGCAGCAATGACATAACAAACCGCATGGTAATGTGGTGTTACCATGTAATGGAAGAACAGGAGACAAGGAGACATCACGTATATGTAAAATTTTAGTTCAAAGTATTCAACGCAACCAATACCAACTGCAACCTTAACCATGCAAGAAAGGCCAATCATTATCACAGAATTTCAAGGACTAATTATACTGTGTGTTGTAAAGGATTGCCTTGCGGTGTTTTATGAAAGCTTTTTCTGCAATATGTCAGCTTGATAGAAGCGATGTCACCCTACCTTCCTTTTGCTCCTGTTTCTATGGGACTCTGATATGGGGAAGTGAATATCAAACGAACAATAAGTTTCATTCACGTTAGGACTAATTGGTTAAATGGTGGTTTCATTTTTAAGTCTTCGTTTTCTGTTCATTAATAGGTGGTGCGGTATACAATAAAAAACTGATTAATAAAAGAAAATGATCTAAAATAAAGCTTCAAGCTACATACAGGTTTCTTCCCACAGCGTAACGAATGTATTTTACCTAATGTTGAGCAAGACAGTCCACGAAGTAATCAGCCGAGCCAAGAGGGAGGAGCCACTCACCAGCAACACTCCTCGGGGTGATGAACGTAAACCCACCCGGCCAGCTCGGCGTCTGGTTCCAAACTGAGGCTCCGCAGAGATCACCTCATTGTAGCAGTAGTTGAGGCAGGTCATATAAAAAATAAGTGACGAAAATTGAAAGCTACATCTTTGGGATTCAGTTATGTATAAATGTATGAGTTAATTAAGTTGTCTTCAATTACGCTTCGAGGTAGTCATGGTATTAATGCTACCATTTAGTACGTCTCGTTGTGGTGTGTTAAACATGATCACTTGAAGCCAAAATAGTGGAAAAACCTCAAATAGTGAAGCTATGGTAATCCGCCATTAAAACACTGTACTGTAAAGATAAAACACAAGTACCCACCACAAACCAACACAAAATAATGGAAAGACTACGAGTAAATTATCATTCCAGTACCAGCGAGATGGCCGCCACATCCCAATCATGACGCTGCGACTCCTTCCCTGAATTAGTGTCTCGCATCAGGCAATGTGTCAACAACCGCCAGCAGCATCGTGACCACTACTATCTTAACTCATTTTCCCTCTCCCATGACATCTCCACCTCTCAACACTGAGATAAAAGGGGAATACCATCGCCAGCCCTCCACACTTTTGATCACCTGGACCTTCCCACACTTTCCAACACCCCTACTTTGGCTTTTCACGTTTCGCATTGCCAGGACCTCGAGCAGCTTCCTGTGAATGGAAATCACAACCGGACTACAGGAGCTTTGTTTCTCACATAGATCAGATGAAAGATATTTTTAGGTATTTATAGAGTTCTGAGTATACCTGACTCTTTCTCAAAGATGGCATCTGACAGGCTATTAATCCTCTGAACTTGATAAGAGACAGGTGGTGACTTTCTGCTCTCTCTCTCTCTCTCTCTCTCTCTCTCTCTCTCTCTCTCTCTCTCTCTCTCTCTCTCTCTCTCTCTCTCTGTCTGTCTGTCTGTCTGTCTGTCTGTTTGTCTGTCTGTCTGTCTGTCTGTCTGTCTCTCTCTCTCTCTCTCTCTCTCTCTCTCTCTCTCTCTCTCTCTCTCTCTCTCTCTCTCTCTCTCTCTCTCTCTCTCTCTCTCTCTCTCTCTCTCTCTCTCTCTCATTACACTCGTGATTTGTTTTTTTTATGTTTGTTTATCGTGATGTATAAAAATGAAAAATAAGAAAGAAAATAAAAAGTAAACAAAAATACTTTTTTATCAAAAATAAAGAAATATGTAAATAAGTAACCTCCCAAGAATAGCCAGAAGCATGATCTCAATCTTGATGTCACAGGTGACTTGAAGTTTCCCTCAAGTCAGGCCTTTGTATCGGCAGTTCCTGTGAGAGGGCAAAATAAAATAAAAAAGGGAAAGCACACAGAAAAAAAATGCATGCTCTAATTACACGTCCTAATTTCTATACCTAGCATACCATATTTTCTCCAGAAACTCTTTCACTGCGTCAATTATCCTTGTATTCGTCTCCCCACACAGTCCCAGCAACACCACCATCCATTCCCTTCCCGTTCTTTCAATCACTTAATTCATTTCACGTCCCATTTGTGTCAGAAAATATCTCAATCTTGGTCTTGATCTTTGTAAGGTTTGGAAAGAGGCTTCAAGCGGGGCATTTTTTCCTGCCAGCTAGTGCTAGTTGACATATAATTCTGCTAATGTTAACGAGACAGAGCCATCCTTCTCACCAAGGAGCTGCGTGAGCCAGGATCGAACGAGCGGAACACTGTACCACAGAGCAACTCGACCGCTCATCAAATATAAAAAAAAACCCTGCTTTATCTTGTTTTATATTCTTAAACAAAAATACTGTTATCATCTTGTTACTTTTTATTACTATTATTTTATAAAATGACATCCAATATACGTGTGAATTTTCTCCCGTTCAGGACGCATCAGGTATTATTGGTTCAAATCAAGCAAACATGAAGCAACCTTTGTGATATTTATGAACACAGGTCTGGTGCCCTCCAGCAAAGCAGCGTGATGGGTGTGTCTGATCCTGTCTGTGCACCGCACTCAAGGACACAAGGAAGTGAAACAAACAGAAGGACTTGCTTAATAACAGGTTGTATAAATAGAACAATCAAGGACACCAGCATGACACCCAGCTTGGCGCGCAGGTGTCATCGTTTGTGTGTTAGAAGGCTGACTTGAATACATGCAGGTGAGGAGAGTCGTAAGTAAGTGGTAAATAAGTAAGCATTATATAGTTATACATAATTAAACCGATCTCCCTCATAAGTGAAACAAAAACTCAACGAGTGTTGCCAGACTTTATCCATATAAAGACTACACTTTCTTTAAAGCAAACCGATAATCAAGAAAAAGTAACCTGTATATCCGTGGATATCGAAGCAAAGTGCGAGGCATCAGACATGCACGCCACCGATGCTGCAATGCGGAAAAGAGCTTAGATATTGTGTTATAAGACAGATGATAATTACAAACTCGATTGTAATGTGTATTATTTACTTTTCCGATCACTGACAGCACATCAGGCTGCGTTTCTAATGGATAGGAATAATAAAGAGTTTTAGGCGTAACTTACACGAATTATCAGCTCCTCTTCGTGTGGCATGACAAGGATGTCCCTGTACCTGTCCTTGAAGGGTCTTGATGCAACATTATCTTTAACCTGATCACGCTTTGCGTTCGCCTCCTCAAGACTGACACACTGGTCCAAACAGAACACTGGGTAGACATAAGCTTATGTTTTGTCCTATAACTGGTAATTTTTGGGGATTCTTGCTGACATGCTTAAGAAAAGTAATATTGTCGTAACCTACGCAGTTAGAATAAGTATTTAAATGAATAAACCTAATATTCAAATAATAAAATAACTAATAAAAATACTAGTGTGTGTGTGTGTGTGTGTGTGTGTGTGTGTGTGTGTGTGTGTGTGTGTGTGTGTGTGTGTGTGTGTGTGTGTGTGTGTGTGTGTGTGTGCGTGCGTGCGTGTGTGTGTGTGTGTGTATGTGTATTCACAGGGAAGATCCCGTCATGTGACAGACTGCCAGCCGCCCTTTGCCTCCTGCCTCTTTCTAGACAGCCACCGTCGCACGAAACTTAAAAAAATCAGTAATTCAACAGGTTTTCGCACTAAATTTCCACAGCAATCAGTCAGGTTGTGGAAGGAGGTCATCCAGGGGTCAGCTTGGGCATGGCATCAAACACTTGCCACCCACACGCACGCTGCCACTCTGCTCTGCTGCTCTCCACTCTCGCTTACACTTTTCATAAAAAATACCAGCTTATTGAACAAAAATGTACAGGTAAATTATTGAACACTGCAGGCAGAGCGGATGTTCAGATAAAATCAGCGCTTAAATGTAATTGTTACTGTTGAAAGACTCGTTTTCTTTGAAGACAGCAAGGTAAACAACTTCAAAAAAGTGTTCGCTTTCTAAATACTATTCATAAAAATATGTACATACAGTAATGTTTGTACTCAATCTACACTGAACAGTAACCTTATCTTTTGAAGGCTGCCATCAGCAGACACTCGGATCACTACCCCTTAATACAAGATTCCGGTAGTAACAATGTTTCCAGTCATAACAGCAGCAGCAGCAGCAGCAGCAGATACATTAATTTCACAACGTGGATGTAAATCCGCAAAACCTAGCATTACCATGTCTTTTGACACTCGTGCGCTTTCCACTCTATCATGGAGAATCTGAATTATTTTTTATTGTTTAAAGAGAAACTTCCAGACAAGACAACAAAATGAGAGTGGTATCGGAGCCTTTGCAAGACTGCCTTCTTTCCACGGCCGACCTCTACACATACATGATTCAAGAGTGTAAACTGAACATTGCTAAACAACCGGTTTAGCTTGCCGTGTTCCTGCTCAGAGCAAACCCGTCTATCCCACCCTCCATTGCAGCCTTTGTGAAACTATGATTAGGTTACAGCTAGGAAGGAGGAAATGAGGTCACGACTGAAGGGAAACAAATGCTGCAGGAATGAGTGGCCTTTCAGGGGTGGGAGGAGGAGGAATCATGAGATATCTGTGGATTCAGAGGAAGAAGGAAGGTGAAGCTAGGAAGAATCAGACTTTTAAGAGGATTACAAAAAGGAGTCAACTAAGAGGAAGGGATGAAAGGAAAGGAAGAAGATGGTTAACTTTTCCTTTTTTTTAAGAATATAGGTGATGGGAGGAGAGAGGAAGGAGGGAGGGAGGAAGAAAGGAAACAAAAAATGAAGGAAGGAAAATAGGATAATTGAAACTTTAAATGAATAACATATCTTCTAAGGTCATTTTATCAGTTCCATATTACCAGTGCATCTGTACATCACACTTCACACTAGTCAGAGAAGCACCACCATCCATGACACACAACACAAGACATCAGCGTCACACCACGGCTAAGCAACACCGCACACAAAACTATCTGTCACCTACAAGCAAAACTCTTTCATGCACAACTTTGTTCCTCATAATAGCAGAGGTAAGCGAGTTCCAGGCGAGACAGAATTGCCAGCTATTTGAGTAAAAAAGGGAGGGAGAGTAATAATTGTGAGTAATTATTCAGAGGAAGGGCTTGAAGGATGGAACAATGAAATTTCCCACGTGTCCCTTGGTTCATGAGAGGAGGCAGTCTTAAGAGAAAGAACCTCACACACTGGAGAGGATACAGTTAATCATCCCTATCTTATAAGTGTTGTATGACTAAGTATTTTCAGAACCTGTATTGTGAATGAAGGGGCCGAGTTTTGCGTCTTCATCGCTGTTTAACTTTTTATAACGTTCCCACCTTCGTTACAAGGCAGCATACAGAAAATTCCTTGCACCCATGACAGGTTTTTGCCTCTACGGACTAAAAAACTGGGAAAAAACTTAGCAAGATAAAAAAAATCAATAAAAACCTGCTTTCTCTTCCACAATCGTGACTGATCTGCGTTCCACTCTACTTGTCGCATGGTATGATAATAAACGCGCAGATCATATGGTGAGGAGTGAGAAGTAGTAATCAGTTCTCATATCCACCCTATTCAAAGATCAGTTTATTGCGCCTTACTTTTCTGAGTGACTTTCTACGTGACTTGAGGCAATCTTTACGTCACCACACCTGGTACCGTTGACCAACCTCAAACAAAACTATGTTGACGGTAACGCAGCTATACTGTCTGTGCGGCGAGAGAGAGAGACAGCAGTGGGGCGGAGGATCAGACGGAAGTTATGGGACTAATAAACCGAAGAATGCTTTACGAGAACGAGGCGATTGAGAAGGGGGAAAGACGACTTAGAATTAAAAAAAAGGAAAGTTACAGGAAAATCGAAGAGAGGAGGAGGAGAAAGTGGAGGACGACAAGGACGAGAATGAAGGAGGAGGAGTAGGAGGAGGATTACAAGGAAAGGAATGGATTTGGGTGGAGAGAATGTTACCTCAAGATGGCGCTAAGAGATCTAGCAAGGAGAAGGACGGAGCAGGAAAGGTGTAAAGATTTCAACCACAGGACGTCTACATGCAAATTTGGGCAAAACTCCTGAAGGGCTGAAGTTTCTCTGTATCTTTCAAGGAATGGAGGCGATCGTGCGTTCACTTTCCCTATTTCCTCCTCCTCCTCCTCCTCCTCCTCCTCCTCCTCCTCCTCCTCCTTCTCTTCTTGCTCCTTCGTTTTCTTTTAATCTCCTTTTAGTCTCTAGCATTTTCTTTACATGGGGAACTTTTTCTCGTTGTTGTCCCTTGAGGTTCATGAAAAGACAATTGTGAGCTTGGAGAATCATCACGTAGGGAATTCTCTCTCTCTCTCTCTCTCTCTCTCTCTCTCTCTCTCTCTCTCTCTCTCTCTCTCTCTCTCTCTCTCTCTCTCTCTCTCTCTCTCTCTCTCTCTCTCTCTCCACTTTTAACGTTGTTTGTTTGTTTTGTTGTGTCTACTTAACACTTACGAATGCTTTAAGTGTGTAAAGTGTCGCGCTGTGCCACTTTAATCTCTTTGAAAGGCAAATGCAGTGGATGATGAAGAGGAATGTGATATATTCATTACTCTTATCTATCTCCTTCATTTAGTCTGTCTGCTTCGCCTTTCATTAAACGGTTATGTGGCGTCAGTCTTTACTTTTTGGTCGCCTCTATCTTCTTTTATTCATTACCGCTTTTTTTTAATATCTAATTTCCTACTATTTTTTAATTTATGTGTACGGTATCTCTCTCTCTCTCTCTCTCTCTCTTCTCTCTCTCTCTCTCTCTCTCTCTCTCTCTCTCTCTCTCTCTCTCTCTCTCTCTCTCTCTCTCTCTCTCTCTCTCTCTCTCTCTTGCCGTCCCTTTTCTTGCATATGAATAAAAAATCGGTCTTGACTTGCTAATGTACTGTACATGCTCATACATAACGACCATTCTGAAGTTTTTTTAAATCTTATTTTACTATATTTTATTAATTTTTTTTTACTATTCAGCTTGAGGAATTAGAGATTAGGTCATTCTAGCAAAAAATGTATATGTTATATTTTTGTTGTACTGGCTTGTAAGTTTTCGAGTTGTTGATATTGCACTCGTGTGTGTGTGTGTGTGTGTGTGTGTGTGTGTGTGTGTGTGTGTGTGTGTGTGTGTGTGTGTGTTTGTGTGTGTGTGTGTGTGTGTGTGTGTGTGTGTGTGTGTGTGTGTGTGTGTGTGTGTGTGTGTGTTTTAATATCAAATACTCGCGATCTTGAAATAAATAACAAAAACAAAACTATGTATGTATATAGCACAGTTTTTTGCTTACAATGACCTGATCTTCAATTTTAGGGGCAGACGTAAAAACTTGTAGGATGCCTGGTATGTGGGCATGGGTTGGGCAGCTTTGGGTAGTCTCGTATTATAGTGATTCTTGCTCCTCGTATATAGTGTTCAAGGTTAGTAAAAGGAGGTCTGCCCTGAGCCGCGGGCCGAGTTGTGACGTTACGGCCATGAAGCTCACCCATACCACAACAACGTAGCTACTCTTGCTCTCTCTCTCTCTCTCTCTCTCTCTCTCTCTCTCTCTCTCTCTCTCTCTCTCTCTCTCTCTCTCTCTCTCTCTCTCTCAGTGGAGGCCTCGGTGCTTGTTTCCCACAGATATGAATCCACTTGAGTTCTAGTTTCTTCATCCTTAAGTAAATTATATAACGCACATTTGCAGCTGTATTAGTGACTGAATTACAACCACACATAATAAGAAAGCATGGCTGAAGACAGTTGTTGCCGCCGTGACAGACAGCCGCTTACTGACTGACAGTAAGCATGGTGAGGTTGCCAAGAGTAATAGATAATCTCACCTAACAAAGCTGCACAAACTTCAGTATCAGAGGAATCTTCATTGTCATGTCGCTTATACATTCATTAACTAAACTATTGACATTTCATTGTTGTACGAAGCTGAACTTAAACACACACACACACACACAAAAAAAAAAAAAAAAAAAAAAAAAAAAAAAAAAAAAAAAAAAACTTTACCCTTTAAATATTTTTCAATCATTATCACCCTGACATCATTCTGCGCTGGACGTCAGAGGTGATACTGATCAAATTTCTGCATAACCATACACTTTTTTGCAACGCCTCGATTGATTGTATCTGTTGAAACAAATACAGTAATAGACGCCAGAAGGCTACCATCTCCTCTTTATCGGTGTGTGACGTCAGGCGAGTGGGAGACAGTTTTAGGTCAGCTGGGAACACAATTCCCTCCTCTTACTGACCTTGGTAGTGTGTATAGCCAAGCTGTATCCTCGTTACAGTATCATCTGATTGAGCTTCCACGGCATCATTCTGTGCACGTACACATCCAAAACGTCTGTCTGTCTGTCTACCTGTCCGTACTTTGACTAAACAGACAGAATATTTGCAAGTCATATCAAAGTAAAATAATGTATACAAAAGTGAAGGCGAGTGAAAGGAACAGAAATTAAGTAATACAACAAAAAAAACTAGAAGAGATTAAATGTAAACCCTAAGGCAGCTCAAACCACTTGTAACACGACAGACAGTGAACGTAGATAAGGAGGAGGGAATAGAAAACGATGACAGGTGTTTACTGCTAAAGGAAGGAAGGAAGGAAGGAACGGCGGGAATAGAGAGGAAGAAGACAAAGGCAGGTAAAGAAATATAAGAAAATAGGTCGTCGGTTAAAACTGTCAGTGAATATGAAAGGTGGAAGGAGAAAAAAAGTTGGTCAAAGGGGAAGCATGAAATAGAAAGTGAAATGAAGTAGGACTCGACGTAGGAGAGAAGGGAATGCGACGCGAAAGGGATAGGAAAAAAAAAAACCCCAAAAATATAAGATTAAGCATATATCAGTACCAGAAGAAGGCAAGATGAGAGCGAAAGCGTAAATGGTGGAAAGGGCAAAAGGTGAAAAACGAAAGTGAGGGGGAAGGGAGGAGGAGGAAGAGGCTGGGAGGGAAGGAGGGAA
>JAXIVD010002911.1:38910-46410 GCA_036785275.1 Cancer borealis
TGTGTGTGTGTGTGTGTGTGTGTGTGTGTGTGTGTGTGTGTGTGTGTGTGTGTGTGTTATATATATATATATATATATATATATATATATATATATATATATATATATATATATATATATATATAGAGAGAGAGAGAGAGAGAGAGAGAGAGAGAGAGAGAGAGAGATCAATTAATTTACAAACAACATTAAACCTCCGTTTGAGTATGTAGTATAAACCATGCTCTCCTCATAGTAGCGAGGGGCGTGGCACTACACCCTCAGGACGCCTCACAAGACCGCCCTCAACACCTTTATGACTGCAGAGGCCAGCACGCTGTCAAATTAGCTTCATTCACTGCCGAGTGAGGGGACGGCTCACTTTTCTACCAGTGTTACAAGACTGAGGGAGTGTTGCAGACGGACACACCCTTCGATTTCTTGCGAACTTAAGAATATGTTGGAAATGTTTTTTTTAAGCCATATTGAAGGATCATTAAGGAAGAAAGCTACACAGGAATATATACATGCACGTGAAAGAAAGGGCAATGAACTCACACAAGCATACATACATATATACATACATATATACATACATACATACATACATACATACCATTACTTTCCATGTGTCATTTTTCCTCTCGCCGAGTAGGGCAAAGCAATAAACGGAAAATAATTAAAGTCCCGCACAAAAATGTTATTACGAACGACCAATTTTAGTGAATTCCATTAGCATGTTATTGAGTTTTTTTTTTTTTTTTTTTTTTTTTTTTTTGGTTTATCTATTTTTTTTATATTCCTGTTACGGTGTTATAATTCCCCCGTTACTGTTCACACTTATTGTTGTTGTTACTATTACTGTTGTTTTTCGCTGTTATTGTTGTTTTTTTTGTTATTCGTACTACTGCTGTTGAAAATAATGACCTTTCACTGTTTATCTTTCCATCCCTACCACAGCCTCCTCATTACCACATCCCTACGTGTTCCTATCCCCCACACCACACCACACAGCTTCCACCACTACTAGATACTACACCTAACCCGGACCACTACAAAAGCTATACCCAATAATACTCTTACTAACAACATATCATTATCACCTCCATCTCCCTTCCACAGCTTCACACACAAAGCTCATCATTAAAACCTAACTTCTACATCCCATCATAACTTACACAGCTCATCACTATCCTATAACTTCCCATACACACCCTATCACCACCCACTGTACTGTAATCACACACGTCATCACCAATCACTCATCACCACTTCCGGGAGAAAGATATCACCAAAACTGAACACATCCATCGTGAATCCTTTAATCCATCCCTTACCAGCTCCGTTTCAAGACGTGGCATTAGGAGTGTTGAATACTATTTATCTTGAGCACCATCTTAGAGAACAGTAATTTACGTGGTAGGTGGAGGGAACTGTGAGACTTGTTTACCTTACCCACCTCCTCCCCTCCTCTCCCCTTAAACCAGGTCTCTCGTGCATTTGGTTGTGATGCAGAATTCTCTCAGTGTGTGCTGGGGAAGCAGTGTTTTAAAGAGGACCACTCGAGTTGTGTTGGACAGATGGTGTTCTTTCTTCTCCCTCTTGTTTCCGTGACAGATAGAAGGAGTTGGGGATTTGGTCAATATTCTCTCAAGGATCTGTGTTGATTGTCTTGAGCTCCCCAAGCCTATTTTTTTTTTGTTCTCTCTCTTTAATCCCTTACACCCGTTTTTTTCTTCTCTCTCTCTCTCTCTCTCTCTCTCTCTCTCTCTCTCTCTCTCTCTCTCTCTCTCTCTCTCTCTCTCTCTCTCTCTCTCTCTCTCTCTCTCTCTCTCTCACTCCTTGGCCTTTCATTTCCGGCTCTGTTCCACTTCCATCATCCGTTTTCTAAGTCTATTTTCTATCCTACCCTTTCATTCTCCTGTATTCTTTGGTTATCTTATTTATTTGAAGCGTGTCTCCGTTTTATTTTACGAGTCATCAAACACGTGCTGGCCAGTGTTTTCTTTTTCTTTTCTTTTGTACATTCTCTTTTATTTTTTATCTCCGTCGTAATTGTGGTTGTGTTGTTTTATGTTTAGTTTGTTCAATGTTCTATAGGACTGTGCGGTTATTCCTTCCGCTCTCTTACCTTTAGAGAGTCGCGTTCAATTTAATTTCTTGATAGTAAATAGAGAAATGTGAGAGGCATTCATGACCTCCTCTTCCTCCTCCTCCTCTTTCTCCTCCTTCTATTCTTCTTCTTCCTCCTCCTCAATTCGCCATCTTTCTCTCCCTCCTCCTGTTTCTCCTTCGCATTAATCACAGGTTAGTAAATAATGAAAGAGTCAAAGAATGAACGTATGGACGCATGAATGAATAATTGCATGAATGAATGGATAAATAAATAAGATAAACAAACACTCATTTACATAAGTCAATTTGTGAACGACTCCTAATTACAATTCACTGCTTCATGAATTACGTTTCACATATTTTTTTCTTTAACACAACAAACAGAGAGACAGACAGACAGACAGACAGACAGACAATATAAAGGAGTGAAGGCGTCCCTTACACTTGCTTCATCTCCCACTTTCTCTCCCTCCTACACAAATAGACATGAGGGAAAAAATCCTTAACTTTCTCTTCTTCTCACACAAATAAACAAGATGGAAAAAAATCCTTCAAGTGGTTTCCATAATGGTAAGATTGAGCCTTCACCAGACAGTTCCTGGACCATAACACTGAACAAAGGACCTTTCCACCTTGTATAATAAAGGAGCGAACAGCGGCGGAGGGTCGAGAGGGTCGGGAGAGTAGGGGCACGGGGAGGGGACAAGGTTTGTTTACTCACGGGGGAGAAGAGGTCCTTGGGGTGGCCTGGCAAGGCTGCAATGTCCTGTTTGCTGAGGACCTAATCTCCTCGCCAAACAAATGTTTCTTAGGCTGGCAGTAAAAAATCTTCGAGTCGTTTGGGGAATTATGAAGCAAGTTCACCCTTGATTTGGGGAAGGTGGAGAGGAAGCAGAATAATGTTAATAATCACGTCACGAGGCTTGGTGGTGAAGGCACACAGGTAATGACGGTACCTAGGAAGAGCTTGCAAACATGCAGTGACCAAGGAGTGACCAAGGAGTGACCAGGGAGTGACCAGGGGATGAAGTTACATGATGCAAAGTTGCATGCTGCAATGTTACATACTGTTATGTTAAATGATGCAATGTTTAATACTGTAATGTTGCATGATGCAATATTACATTGTGCATTAAGGCATCATGCAGTGTTACAAGATGCAATGTTACAGCTGCACTGTTACTTCATTCATTTATGCATCATACAGTTACATGATGCAGTTATACATGCATGATACAATGTTACAGGATGTATCAGTGCATGAGTCAGTGTTACACGATGCAATGTTACATAATACAATATTTCAGGTTGCATTATTGCATGATACGTTGTTGCAGGCTGTAATATTGCAGTTTAATATATTGTATAACTCAATGATGCATGACACAATGTTGCAAATCGAGGGTAAAAGTGACGGAGGAGCAGGTGACAAGTAGTGGTGGTGGTGGTGGTAATGGTGGTGGTGGTGGTGGTGGTGGAAGATAGTGGTGGTGGTGGTGGCAGCAGTACGCAGCTGGTCAAATATTCACCTCCCTCTCAGCTCACTTTCCCTTTGATATTATTCAGCAGATAAATTCGTCGGAGTTTTCCATCGCCACTCCAGGGAAGCGAACGATCTCGGACACGTCAGTGGGAATTAATTGGCCAGAGAAGCCGTGAATAAATTACCGAGAGAACACGAAAGAATGAGACTAAAACAAAAAGAAAAGAAAAGAACTACGAATAATGCACCAAAATTACACTCAGATCAAATAAAATAAACAGATGAAAGAAGATGTAATTAACAAATCAATAAACGAGGAAGAATAAAAGAAAGATGAAAAAGCAGATAAAACAGAATGGAAGACAGAAAAAATGGATAAAACATACAAGGAAGAATGAAACGAAAAGGCACAAGAAACAGAATGACAGAACGAGTGAATCAACAAGAATGAACCAAGTGTGTGTGTGTGTGTGTGTGTGTGTGTGTGTGTGTGTGTGTGTGTGTGTGTGTGTGTGTGTGTGTGTGTGTAAAACCAACACTTGCAACACTTTTCCTTTTTCTCCTTCCTTCTTCCTCCGCACTTTAAATATACAAATGAAACGTGCACAAGGAAAACAAACACAAGCCTCATTAGGAAACACCCAGCTGAACAACAAAATAAACATTAAAAAACAACAACTTATCTTCAAAGCTACAGATCCTTCCATAGAGGTACACACCCAACTCACCCCAACCCACCCCCACCCACCCTCACCCACCCTCACCCACCCTCACCCGCATCCACTAAGGCACATTCACAGGCAGAAGATGACCCTGGATTTGCCTAATTGTGAGTGCCACCGTCAAATGCTTGGAATCCCTGCGAGTGCCATGTAATTATCTCTGAAACTTTCCCAATAAAAGTTGAAATGAAACGAAGATCAGAGGAGTCGGCCGATCACTGGCACATCTCCGCCATCTTGACCGACTATTTGACCTCGTTTCGTGATCTCGTCTTAGAGTTGAGCACGGGTGGTTTGTCTCGCTTTCGCCGCACCTCAAGTTTGCCCCTCCAGCCCCCTGAGGCCGTAGCTTCGTCCAATGGAGCAAGGGTGGCAGCGAGGCAGAATGTCGATCGGAGCCCCGGCACGCGTCACCGGCAGGCAGACAGGCACTTCCACTTGTCTTGGCATCCCCTTACACACGGTAATGACGCGCAACAACCTCACATTTATTCACATATATACATAAACTAGTCTATTTTTTAATTATGATTTTATGTATAGTATTTTTTTTTTTAATGATAAACAATAGGGTAGAAAAAGAGAAAATCAGAGGCTCTTTTTTTTTCTTCTGCTAACTAACCTGTGCAAGTTGTCATTATGTAAATACGTAAAATTAAATTAATTAAATCACAGTGTACTAATTTCCCTGGAAAACTACTTACTTCCATAATGAGCCATAATGAAGGTAGCTTTGCATAAATATATATATTCCATGAGAGAGAAAAAAGAAAGAAATAAAAACAGTGCCAAGGCTAATAGAGGCAGCAGGTGGAAATAAAACAAAACAAACAAAATAACAACAACTGAAAAGCAGCAACACTAACAACATTCAAGTCACTCAAAACTACAACATGAACAACAACAACAACAACAAACATTTGTCTCTACTATGTTGCAATGACTACAACCTTTCCTCTGCCCTCTCCCTATCACGCCCCCCCTCCCCATCGAGTCACGTAGGCCAGGCAGGACATCCTCCCCCCTCCCCTACAGCCCCCACCTAAATCTGACTGCATGGGGAGGAGTAAAAATCGGGGAGACTAATATTGCTCTCAGAAACATCCACAGCCAGAAATATTGCAGCGAGAACCACAGAAATTTACAGTCTGGCGGTGACTGGTGAGGCCATCAAGAGCTGCAGGAAGTCGGGCGCCGCTGATTGGTCGAAAGTTCCACCAATGGCATACATTCTTGAGAACATTTGAAACTCACCAATGAAAGATGTATACATTTTCATGCTTCTTTTAGGTATTCAATGATATGTTAGTCAAGCGTTAAGATTATGAATTTGTCTTGTGTTTTGTGTACATTTTCGATCTGTTGTTGTTGCTGGTCATATTATCATTATCATTAGTATTATCATTATTACTAATATTATTACTTTATTATTATTATTATTATCATTATTATTTTCATTATTAACATTATCGTTATTATCATTACCATCATCATTACCATCATTATTTCTGCTGCAAATATTCAATGGAAGCAACACAAAATTGCAGGTGAATACATGGAGAAAAGAAAAGAAAAAAATCCCACACAGAACGAGAAGGAAGAGGGAAAAAAAAAGGAAAGAAAAAAAAAACAGAATATACAACAAAACCTTTCCAATATCCTTGGGGAGGTTTTTCGGACACCCAGCGGGCCGGATCCTGCCTCGTCTGCCTACACCCTCACCGCACCATTCCCCTCTTTCCTCATTTCCCGTATTCGTCTTTCCCCTCTCATTCTTTTCTCCTTTTTTTCCCTCTCCCCACAACTCCCTTCCTCCTTCCCTTTCCTTCAACGCAAAAACCCCTTTCTCATCTTTCCTCCTTCCCTTTCCTTCACCACAAAACCTCCTTATCACCCTCCCTCCTTCCCCTTTGACAGCGTCGACCTAGTACCGCACACGCACCTTTTCACCTAAAGGAACACACCACCAGCCAGCCGTGACCACATTTCCCAGGTACGACAGATTTCATTAAGGTGTCAACCGGGCGGTCCTCCTTTCCGTTGCAGACTCTCCTCACTGCCGTACTAATCATAAAAAGATCTTCAAGTCCTGCCATCGCCACCACACACATCTCGACGCGTCTCTACTCCCTCCTCCTTCCCTCTTCTCTTCCCAGTGCGTCGTGCGTTCCGTGAGGTATTGACGTACTCAAGACACAAGGCAGGTGGATGGGACTGCCTTTTATCGGGTTATCATACATATAGACACATCTGTAATCGTTGAGAGGGAACTGTCTCCTCTGTGTTATTCCTACTCATCCTCCTCTTTCACCTTTAGAGGCTCATTCTTCTCTCTCTTTTCCATATCATCCTATCATTCCTTTTCCTTTCATCCTGCAATGCTTCATCATTCCTGTTATTCCTGTTATTCCCACGATCACTAGACATGCATGCCTTTCCCTTGTAACCTTAAATGCGAACTCTTTCTTTCCCTCTTCTAGCCTTGCAGTCAGCCCTTCCTTTCCCCTGTAGTCATAACGAGATATCCATCCTCTCCTTTCTTCCTCTTACAAGTAGCTCATTTCCCTTCCTTCCACCCTTTCAGTTCCACCCTCGCTTCTCTCTACACTTCAACCCTTACAAATCCATTCCTTCCACTTCCACCTTTACAACACTTTCATCCTTTGTCTCTTCCACCCTCGCCACCTCTCCCCTTCCCTTGAGAGAGATATCCCGCCTCGCCCCAGCAACTCCAACAGCAGCAGCAGCAGCAGCAGCAGCAGCAGCAGCAGCAGCAGCAGCAGCAGCAGAAGCAACAGCAACAACAACAACAACATGGAGTACAGAGCGCCCATAACAATACCAATAACCTAAGCTCCTCCAGCCCGCCAAATAAATGATGGGAGTGTCGCCACCACTCCCACCCCCCACAACACCCCTCCCCCCTACACACACACACACACACACACACACACACACACACACACACACACACACACACACACACACACAAGCACACACACACACACACACACACACACACACACACGAAGGTGATGTCTTCTCCAAATATGGAACTCTCAGAGGCCCCATTGCGATATAACTTGGCCTCCAGCTTTACGGTACGATGTTATTGTCAAGCATATGACGTAATGTTAGTGCCAGACGGACGATATACTGCCACTGCCGCTTGAAAGGTGACGTGTTGTGCTCGGGTGCCGT
>JAXIVD010002912.1:12500-27500 GCA_036785275.1 Cancer borealis
CTCAGATAATGGTAATAATTAATGTTGCACTAATTGTTATTACTGTACTCAGATAATGGTAATAATTAATGTTGCACTAATTGTTATTACTGTACTCAGATAATGGGAATAATTAATGTTGCACTAATTGTTATTACTGTACTCAGATAACGGTAATAATTAATGTTGCACTAATTGTTATTACTGTACTCAGATAAGGGGAATAATTAATGTTGCACTAATTGTTATTACTGTACTCAGATAATAGGAATAATTAATGTTGCACTAATTGTTATTACTGTACTCAGATAATGGGAATAATTAATGTTGCACTAATTGTTATTACTGTACTCAGATAACGGGAATAATTAATGTTGCACTAATTGTTATTACTGTACTCAGATAATGGGAATAATTAATGTTGCACTAATTGATATTACTGTACTCAGATAACGGTAATAATTAATGTTGCACTAATTGATATTACTGTACTCAGATAACGGTAATAATTAATGTTGCACCAATTGATATTACTGTACTCAGATAATGGTAATAATTAATGTTGCACTAATTGTTATTACTGTACTCAGATAACGGTAATAATTAATGTTGCACCAATTGATATTACTGTACTCAGATAATGGTAATAATTAATGTTGCACTAATTGTTATTACTGTACTCAGATAACAGTAATAATTAATGTTGCACCAATTGATATTACTGTACTCAGATAACGGTAATAATTAATGTTGCACTAATTGTTATTACTGTACTCAGATAACAGTAATAATTAATGTTGCACTAATTGTTATTACTGTACTCAGATAACAGTAATAATTAATGTTGCACTAATTGTTATTACTGTACTCAGATAACAGTAATAATTAATGTTGCACCAATTGATATTACTGTACTCAGATAATGGTAATAATTAATGTTGCACTAATTGTTATTACTGTACTCAGATAACGGTAATAATTAATGTTGCACCAATTGATATTACTGTACTCAGATAACGGTAATAATTAATGTTGCACTAATTGTTATTACTGGAGACACCCAGAAGTAGCCTCCTCTCACCGCCTTCTACGAACATGCTCACAGCCGACGGGTGATGAATGTCTCCTGTTGTGGGATGCTTCCAGGCAACCTTGACGCTTGGCAACAGGTCATGTGTTGCAAACATACAGGTCCACGATGGAGTCGCCACCACTCCTGTCCTACGGCCATTATCAGGAACTGGCAATCATCTCACCCGACTTCCCAAGACCCATACTAGAAGTGACGCATGTGAACTGACGCGCCGAGATGACCTTGCCTGTTCCTACGTCACCCGAAGCTGCACGAGACTGCTTCCTACAGGAATTCGGCGACGTTTTGGTCTCCAAAGCAGACTTGAAAACCACCCCACTGAGGAAGATGACAGGAACACCAATGCGGATCCACCTCAAAGACAACGCCACACCTTTCGCCATCCACACACCCAGGCCAATACCCTTTGCCTTTCAGGGTTAGGTAAAGGCAGAGCTAGAGTCCATGGTCGAGCAAGGCATCATCACGCCCACCGGTGATGAACCATCAGAGTGGTGCCATCCTATGGTCCTGGTGGCGAAGAACACTGGTGTGCGTGTGACGGTGGACCTCACCAAGCTGAATTCGCAAGTGTCCAGCCCCACCCATCCCTTGCCTACACCCTTCGCAGCGGTCCGCAGTGTCACTCCCTCCTCACGGTTCTTCACGACAGCGGACGCGCTACATGGATACTGGCAGATTAAGCTCGTAGAGGAGGACCGCCACCTGACCACCTTCATCACGCCATACGGACGATACATGCATTGCCGTGGACTGATGGGATTCACAGCCACCGGCGATGCCTACTGCCTCCGAGGTGACATGGCTCTTCAGGGTGTCACCAAATGCGTCAAGGTGGTGGACGACATTCTCCTCTTTGACGAGGACTTGCCCACACACATACGCCGAATCCACCAGATGCTGACCAGGTGCCACACTTATGGCATCACGCTGAGCAAGGAAAAGTTTGTGGTCGCCGCCCCTACCGTCAGCTTCTGTGGATACCAAATATCGGCAGATGGTATCTCCGCGGACAAGGACAAGGTCAAGGCCATACGGTACTTCCCAAAGCCCGCCAACGACAACAACACCCGGTGGTCTAGTGGTTAGGACGCTCGCCTCACAAGCGAGAGGTCGCGGGCTCGATCCCCGCACCTGGTAGGAGACATATGGACCAAGTCTCTTATAAGTGTGTGGTCCCTGTTCACCAAACAGTAATGAGGTACCTGATCTCAGACGGGGTTTGTGACCCGCTTTCAGGGGGGAGAAAATAAATCTCCCATAAATAAATATATACGGCAGTGACCCTTATCACTGTTCGGGCCGCTGTTAAACAGCGGTTGCCGGCGCCTTATACGGCAGCCATTCTTGGGTTGGGCTTTCAGATAGGTGACATCTAAGGATGACACCTTTAGCTCACAAAAATGCCCCATGTAATAATAATTTCAGTATAAATTAAAAAATAAATAAATAAATAAAAAAAAAATAAAAAAGTGACTGACCTCCGCTCCTTCGTAGGCCTCGTCAACCAGCTGACTGAATTTACGTCGGACATTGCAGCCAAGGCCCAGCCTCTACGCCCTCTACTCAGTCCCAAACGTGCATTCACTTGGACCCCGACCACGACAAAACATTCGAAGAGGTCAAGCAAGCCCTGCTGTCGCCACCTGTTTTAGCACCCTTCGATCCGGCCTTACCTGTGGTCCTCCAAACTGATGCCTCGCGCCTGTATGGTATTGGGTACGCTCTCCTCCAAGACCACGGTCATGGACGAATGCGCCTAGTTCAGTGTGGCTCACGCTTTCTCACAGACGCTGAGACTAGGTATGCCACCATTGAGCTGGAGATGCTCGCCGTCGCATGAGCCATGTCAAAGTGTAGGTTGTACCTGGCAGGCCTACCACACTTCACCTTGATGACAGACCACCGCCCGCTCATCCCCATCCTTAACTCCTACACTCTGGACACGGTCGAAAACCCCCGTCTCCAACGACTGAAGGAAAGGGTCTTGTCCTTCATCTTCACAGCCGTGTGGCACGCAGGCAAGGAGCTCTGTATTCCCGACACACTCTCCCGAGCCCCAGTGAGCCAGCCCATGACCGAAGATGAGACAGAGTGCGATAAGACTGCAGCGCGAGTCAGGAGCATCCTTACGTGCAACATCATCACATCCGAGGACCAGCCACCAGCCCCCATCAACGCCGATAGGACCCTACAGGGTCTTCGAGTCGCAGCGAAGGCCGACCCTGCCTACGGTCGCCTCCTCACCTATGTGAACTCCGGCTTCCCTTCCAACCGCTATGACTTGCACAATTCAGTCCTCCCGTATTGGAAGCTACGGGACAGCCTCTACGCAGATGGAGAGTTGGTGCTATATGGTCAACGCATTGTCATCCCTGCCACATTACGACGAACCACCCTAGCCCGCCTCCACGACAGTCACCGTGGTGTGGAGGCCACCAAACGAAGAGCTAAGCAGACTGTCTTCTGGCCTGGGATCGACTCTGACATCAAGAACATGGTCGAAGCTTGTGAGCCATGTCAGCTGTTGCAACCTAGCCAGCAACGAGAACCCCTACAGTGCGACGACCACCCCACCAGGCCCTTCGTGTCCGTGTCCGCCGACTTCTTCCAGGTTGCGGGGAAGTCCTTCTTAGTAATCGCGGACAGACTCTCTGGTTGGCCCGTAATTGTCTCTTGCGACAAGGATACCACATCCACCAGAGTGACTCGGATGTTTTGCCGCTACTTCCGAGAAGTTGGTGTCTCTCCGCCTCAGGACTGACAGCGGACTCCCTTTCACCAGCCCGGACTTCAGGAACTTCACTGAGCGTTGGGGTATCCATCATGTGGTGACCTCGCCACATTATCCCCAATCTAATGGCCACGCCGAGGCAGCTGTCAAGGCCACGAAGCACCTTATTATCAAGACAGTGCCTACGGGGAACATTGACTGCGAAGAATTCGACAGGGGCCTCCTGGAGTTACGGAACACCCCCACCCCTACCGGTCATTCTCCTGCGCAAGTGTTGTACGGCCAACCCCTCCGCACCTGTGTCCCGGCCCACCCCGCATCCTTCTTGCAAGAATGGCAGGCCAGGACCGAGGACTGCGACCGCCGAGCCGCCGCTCGTACTGACCAAGTCCACAGTCAGTACGACCAACACGCCCGTACCCTTCCCATGTTGAGTGTCGGACAGCGTGAGGATCCAGGACCCGACGTCTCACCACTGGGACAAGGTCGGGGTAGTGACGGGCCGTAGTGGGCCCCAGGAGTACTAAGTACGCCTCCCTAATGGCAGAGTCTGGTGGCGGAATCGAAGGCACCTCTGACCAGTTCCCTCTCCTAGTGATGGTACCTCCCCCCAGATCCCTGTGGCCCCTTGCTCGGATGAGAACAGCAGGTCCTTAGCTAATGACCCTGCCGTGGCCCCACACTGTTCACCCAGACTGGCAGAAAAGAGTCCGTTTGAGAACGTGCTACGAGCGTAAGGGGGGAGGGAGGTGTGGATATGTGATGTATCTGTAATCCTTAGCCAGCATAGATAGAGAGAAGTATTCCTCCCAATAAAGCCTAGCTAGCAACCCCGCGCATCCCTGCCCGCGGGATAGTCAGACGAGCCGGGCATACTGCTGTATACACACAGGCATAGACCCCTGTCTCCCTACCACCTGTTACCTTCAGTTCTCCGAAATATACTGGTCTCCACCAAACTGGATTTCCTTAAAGAACCTTCGGCACACCACATGCAGAACTTCATATTTATATCGATTTCGTCAGAGCAGTAGTTATGCAGATGAACCCGGTTAGGTTAGGTTGTGGGGTCAGTTTAGTTTGATGGACCGCTCACTAAGACCTTGACAGATGTTGAGTAGAGTAAGTATCCTTGGTAAAGATTCGTTTCCTAAACCATTCGATGTCTGGTTACCTTTATAATGCACTGCAAATTCTACATCAGAAACTTGTTCAGGTCACATCAAATGGTTATGCTGCTGATTTACAGAAAAATATGATTTTTTTTTCCCTTTTCAAAAGGTAAAGTTTAGTTTGATTTGAACAAAGTTCTGTTATTTATCAATATAGGTTAAGGTTTGGTTAGTTTATGTTAGTTTAGAAGCTATCAAATGTTTTCTAGAACTAAAAGTAGGGTGTTGTGTGAGGTGCAGATGCCATCTTTTTTTGTAGCCAAACGGCATTCTGGTGAAGGTTTAAAAGTTTACCAAAAAATAGCTTTGTTAGCATAACCTACCCAGAGCTGCAGTTAAATAGGACTAACCAAACTAACCCAACCCAACCCAACCTAACTAAATGTAACAAGAAGTTAACGTAACCTAAGAAAAAAAATTGTTATTCCTGAGGTGATCTGAAAAAGTTTTGGTATTACTTTACATCTCCACAATGCTCTAGAGAATTCAGTGTTATATTTTTGCATTACGTAATGCAATTTGAGAAGGTTTTCTTAATTACATTTCCGTCGTAAATTGTTAGTTAGTGAGTTATTCAATGTTTTCTGAGACCTCCTCTACGAAAAATAAAGTTTAGTTTGGTTTAAACAAAGTTTTGTTATTTGTCAATATAGGTTAAGGTTTGGTTAATATAGGTTATGTTAGGTTAGGTTAATATAGAAGCTATCAAATGTTCTCTATGACAAAAAGTAGGGAGTTGGATGAGGTGCAGTCCCAAGACGCATGCGTAAACAAACGCCATTATGGTGGATGTAAAATTTGACAAAAGTTTCTAAAGTTGAATTTGCAGTGCAGTGCATCGAGTGGTTAAGGAAACGAATCTTTACCATTTTTTTGGTAAACTTTTAAACTTTCACCAGAATGGCGTGTGGCTATGAATGAAAACTGCATCTGCACCTTGCGCAACCTCCTATTTTTAGTTCTAGAAAACATTTGATAGGTTCTAAATTAACATAACATAATAACCTAACTAAACCTAACGTAACCTGAAACAAAAAAATCTTATTTTTTTCTGTAATTCAGCGGCAGACATAACTGTTTAATGTGATCTGAACAAGTATCTGAGGTTGAATTTGCAGTGCATTATAAAGGTAAACAGATATTGAATGGGTCGTCTTACGAATCTCTACCGTTCTGCAGATTTACTCAACTTTCAGATTGGTTACCGGTCATTTTGTCCACCCGTCAATTCCTCCACAAGACTTTTCACCGCTTGTAAGAGTCACTTCGCCCACTCTAAAGTCAATTCGGCCACACGTTCCATTGGAGCTATTATCAAATGGTAAATAAAGAATCTGAAAAGAAAGGTTGATAAGTCTGCATAACTACTGCTTGGACGATATGGATAGAAATATGAAGTGGTACATACTATACATAGTGTACTCAACACATCTGTGAAGATTTCAGGCGGTGGGCGTTATCATCAAATATAGGCCATAATATGGCAATCCGGTAAAATAAATCTAGGGTGAAATGCCTAACTTTTGGGTAATAAAATATAAAAAGCTTATATAACCGAACCAAACCACATATAACCTAACCTAACATAGCCTAATCTAACCATAACCTAACTTGGTTAATATTCGGTTCGTTAATCACTCGATATCTGGTTACCTTTATAAAGCAAATTTAACCTCAGATACTTGTTCAGATCACCTCAAATAGTTGTGCCGCTAAATCACAGAAAAAATATAAAAATAAATTTCTAGGTTGTTAGGTTTAGTTAAGGTTGGTTAAGGAAACGAATATTTATCCCTAACCTAACCATAATCTAACATAACTTGAAAGATGCTTTACCAGGTAAATAATGGTGAGCACCGTCTGAAACCTTCACAGATGTGTTGAGTACACTATGTATAGTATGTACCACTTTATATTTATATTGATATTGTCCGAGCAGTAATTATGCAGAAATACTGAAAAATTAACCACGAACTCCCAATTGAAAGGCAGCTGTGGCAAAATGACTCCACGATGTGTGCGAATTTACCTGTACATGGCGAAATGACTCCATGGTGTAGCGAAATGGCTTTTTTTTTTTTTTTTTACATTAAAAGGGTACTGGCCAAGGGAAACAAAAACGTTAAAAAAAAAATCCAGCTTGTCGCCAAACCCTGTGGGCGAAATTACCCTTCAGATGGGTTTACGGTCATTTCGCCCACATTGCCAATTCGCCCACATGTCAACCTAACCTAACCTGGGCGAAATGACTCCACAGTATGGGCGAAATGACTCCATTGTGGGCGAAGTGACTCCATTGTGTGGGCGAAATGACTCCATTGTGTGGGCGAAATGACTCCATTGTGTGGGCGAAATGATTCCATAGTGTGACGAATTGGCAATGTGGGCGAAATGACCTTATACCTTCAGATGCATTGAAAACACATCAAAATGTAGCATAAAAAGTATCGTCCATCAGTGTGAGTGGTGTACTTGTTAATATTTAGCGTGCAGAATGCATGGCAGGGCAGGCGGCTCTGTATGAACTATTACTACCACAACCACATCTGCAATTTACCTATGGCCTCCACGGTAGTTCAGCCCAACACACTGTGGATACAACACAATAGTGACAATACAAGTGCAATGTGTGTGTCGGTCTTGGTTCTTGGTGTTGTTTAGGGCTGCGACGATTCAGTCAATCCTATGAGTCTTCGTGAAGTCCTGTAAGGGTATCACAGTCGCGTATTAGATCCTTGGTCCTCTCTTATGGGGTAATATGGGTGAGCTGGTCGCCGCGCGAAGGAAGCGCCGCCAAGCGGCCAGAGGAATAAATATAAAACACAGCTGTCGCACTGAAACGCGTGGAGAGAGTTGGAAATTATTCATGCACGCAGCTTATTAAACGTATATGCTTTGCCAATATGGGAATTCAGGCGTGCTCAGCAATGTACTGATCAAGCAGTTCAAAGTGGAATAAGGATTTGTCCTTTTTTCGCTTTCCCAAGAGGTGAATCAACTTTAATTTGTAGGCTAGGCTCAGAAGTTCCTGGGCCGGGATCCACAAAACATTTTATTAGCATGAGAGTAAAGCTCTGCGCTCAGTCCCGGACTGAGCGTTAGACTGTACTCATGCTAAATGTTTTGCGGATCCCGTCCCAGGAACTTCTGAGCCTACAAATTAAAGTTGATTCACCTCTTGGGAAAGCGAAAACTATAATCTGAGGCCTGTGTCATTTAGTGGGATTTTTAGATTGCAGGTCATGAATCAGCCTAATGGTTACATGGCATTATGATCGAGCTACTCGATCGTGGTCATTCCTTGAAAGAAGGTCAAGTTTTCATGTAGTACATACTGAGGTGTGATGTGAGTGATTGCACTGTGTAATTATCTTCCACAGTCTGGTTACCTCATCTACCCTGCCAACATTCAAGTCCACTCTGCACTAATATCTCTGCATTAATATGTTTGAGTATTATGATAAACGTCTTTTAGTAAATGCAGGTTAAGACACATTCCAGACCATATACATGTTCACATGTTTTGTGTGTCTGTGAATGCTAACTCCCTTATGATCCATTTCTATAAAGTCTGATGCCATTCGTTATGATGGCGGACCTGCCCGGTGGGTCAGTTCACGTAATTGGCCTCTCTGTGGTCCAGACAGCTGAAAAAGAAAGTAAACAGTGAAAATCAATCGAGCAAAGTAAAAAGTAAACCATATTCTATATAAAGTTTGTTATCGTTATTGTTCCATATGGTCATGCTCTTTTCGGTAGTAACGGGTAAAAAAAATATATATAATATAAAAAATAAATAAATAAATAAACAAATAAAAATTGGAACGTTATTAGCCAAAGTTAAGAAAAGCAAGACGGATCGGAACGCCCGTCAACTTTTATCTTATACTGTATTTCCTTTCACACTATAACCCTCCAATCTTCCCTTCTCACCCACTTTACCTCTTCGCATTTCACCCCTCTTTCCTATCCCCCCCCACAAAAGTCAAAAGGGACAATCCGACAGACAGGGAAGGGCGGAGCTGGACTGAGGCGAGGGAGACATGATGGGAGAGTAAGGGCCAAGCAGTCTCTGCAATGTTTGAGTCGTGCGGCTGCGGCTGGCAGCGCAGAAGGTAATGTCGCCACTTCTGAGATGATCGTCACTTTTGCCCACCACAGGGGCAAGAGGAAAAATAGCCCAGTGTGATATCCTCTTTCAGGGGGTATCACACTGGGCTATTTTTCCTCCTACCTCCAACAAATCGACGGTTACCGCCGACCTTCAGCACTTTTCCTCCAATTATCGGAGCAGTTATGCACTTGCAGCCCGCGCAGTTTGGGAAGGAAATCAAGGAATCCGACCGACCCCGATGCTGGAGCAAAATTCGAAGTCAAATGACATTCTATGTAAATTGTTGAGAAGACAAAATAGTTTGCCATAATCATTTTATTTCTTGCATAAGTTGCAATAGAATAATGATTACAAATAAGTAAAATAAAAAAGAAAAGCGACTTTAAATTAGAACAACATATCAGTTGATCTACAGTGGTACTATTCTCAGGGGTGTAAATTTACTATAAAAGTGAGCCGAGAGTCGTGTATGTCCAAGGCGGAGGCGGGCTAGAGCGGCATCTAAAACTCGGCATGTTTGCCTTATCCATAGTTGTAGAGAGGAAGACGTGCGATATTGTCCCATAGAGGTGGCACGGAGGGCATTGTTGAGTGTGTTGTCCCAGGTAGAGTGGCACGTTCGTGAGATGAGTCTTTTTGCTGTGGAGAGAGGCAGCGGGAGAGGAGTGATGTTTACCTCGGTTAGGGCCATCTTGGCAACAGCATCAGCTATCTCATTCCCTTCGATATTCCGAGGTTGTCCCGTCTACAAATTTGAATCAGAGGTTGCTGCCCTCCGCTTCAAACATGACCTAACACTCAAAAGAAGCGACATTGAGCCCGTCTTTGTGGCTTCCAACATTCCTCTCTCTCAGCACATCCCAAGCACTCCTCGGGCCACATTTAGTACTACCTTTCCCTCTACTACATCCCATCCTCCTTCCTCAACTCTAACCTCTTCCTCTCCCACTTCACTTGTTCCTTCATCTAGCACAATTACCTCTTCAACTGCTATTACCATTTCTTCATCCCCATCTCGTGCTTCTTCACCTTCCATTTCTCTCACCACTCCTGTAGTTCCTTCAGTGTCAGTGACTAATTACTTTTCTTTACTAGACCCAAACACCACAACCTCTACTCCTTCAACTTCAAACCTTGCTCCCCTCCCATGCTGTAATCTTACACTAATCAAGCGTCGCTCCTGTGCTTCCCTTCCAAAACCATCTACTGATCCTACTTCATCCTTAATCACTAAAACTTCTTCCCTACAGTCTTTTACCAAGAAAACCTTTACTTCCACTGTCTTCTCTCCTCCTTCCCCTAATGAAACTATATATTGATATTGAAGCCTATATTAATGCCGCACTTCCTTCTTTCTCTACTACTTTATCACATTCAAGTTCCCATAATACTATTCTAGCAGAAATTCATGCCCCGCCCCGTGACCTTCACCCTCAATCCCCTGCTCCTACACCTCCCCCATCTTCCCTTCACCCTCTCTTCCCATCTCACCCTTTCAGATACATCTAACAAAAAATCTCTTCTTGATTCTGCTTTACCTTCTTGATTTTCTGGAGAATCCCTGTTATATAATTCTTCTCTCCCTCTCTCTCCTCTGCTCACATATTGCCCTTACTTCCATCCTCCCGCCTCTAATGATCCCAGTACTACCATCTCTACAGTTATCACAACTCGTTAATTTAAAAAAAAAAAAAAAAAAAAAAAAAAAAAAAAATATATATATATATATATATATATATATATATATATATATATATATATATATATATATATATATCAACAATAATTACTACAACTGATTAATAAAACACATTTAATTTTTCTGAGTTATTTTAATATTAACATAATAATAATAATAACAATGATAATAACAACAAATATTACAATTAGTTAATACTATTTTTTTATTATCTATATTATATTTCAATCAATATCATCAACAATTATCTTTAAAACGATAGTCAAGTCTCTCTCTCTCTCTCTCTCTCTCTCTCTCTCTCTCTCTCTCTCTCTCTGTCACTCGGCAGGCTCGGGTTTGCGCCCAAGGTGCAAAGTTTCACTGATGATCAAGCAGTTACTGTCCTCATTGAAAAAGAGGATGTGATGGTATGCGTGTGTGTGTGTGTGTGTGTGTGTGTGTGTGTGTTTGGCCGCGCCATTACTCATGTTCTACATCACAAACCATTGGCGTCAGTAGGCTTTAGATTTATAGTGACGCCTTGAATGTTTACGTTCTCTCTTGAATATGTTGAGAACGTGCGAGGCTCATTGCTACTACAGCCTCAGATGCATATAGCATTGCAAGTTCCGTCTGAGGAGAGTATGGCAGCAATTAGCCTGTTCACAGCTAGGGTCGTAGACACCTATCAGCGCTAGATTTTTTTTTTCTCCGATTTTCTAGGGCAAAGGGGTGACTTGGTTAATTTAGAAACCGATGTGTAGAAAAAATACGACACGAATTGCTGCACATGTGTATTTACAATTAAAAACATAACCTTAATGTTATTATTCTTATTTACTGGTGCATGATAAGGCTTTGTTAATTGTATTATAAGATAAAGCTACAATTAGTTTTTTTTCCAGTAAGTATGAGCAGTAAAAATAAAAGGATGTTGATTTCGGTTTATACATTTTATCTGAGTGTGTTAAAAAAATAATGGAAATCTCTGTCACGTCCTATATACGGATGTAATTAGTGAAATAAAAAAACAGCACCGCTGGCAGACGTACGACGTAGTAAAGTAAGCGCTGTTAGGAAGACTGGTATTTATCACTATGGGGACATTTTACTTCTAATAAACTCTTGCCACAGCATTTGCAGCTGACAATGCCATCAGGAGTTGCTCTGAGTAGCCTGTTGTTGCTGTTGTGGTTTGTCGCCAGTAGCCGAGGATGTAGTTATCGTACTGGAAAAAATTAAGTCTGCGACACAAAATTTTATTTTCTATACATTACATGGATTTGCCTATTGTTTGGTACATTCAAATGAAAGTATGTATCGGTATACGCCCATTGAGGTCAGTAGAAAATGACAAATTGCTTGCCTTGATACAAATATAAGCTGTTTTAAGAATATAATCTGAAATTATGAATAGAGGCTCAAACGATGTCATATGCCGTCAGACATCATGAGATTAATTGACTTAAATTTCAGACGCATTAATGTGCAACAATACACCTGTGTAAGCTTGTAAAACTTGCCTCAAAGAGTATTTATTTTCCGGCAAAAATTACAAAATCTGGCGCTGTCTGGTATCAAAATGCTGACTGCGAACGGGCTAATTTGAGAAGTGTTTGGCCACTCGGCGGTGATATCAAAGAATGAAAAGTGGTCAGCGGATATCGGGACTCGAACCCAAACCACTGCTCTCCATTCACAATCATCCTTTCTTGCTCCACACACATTCTTCTTTTATTTAACACTTGCATCCATCCCGTTCTTGGCCTAATAATAATACAAATCTGAATAATAGTAATAACAATAACAATGGTGATAATAATAGTAATGACAATAATAAAGATAGTAATAGTAACACTTTTCATTAATCTCTGTTTCTAATCAATTAACTCTTTTTTTCACACAGGTTGTTGTTGTTGTTGTTGTTGTTGTTGTTGTTGTTGTAGTTGTAGTAGTAGTAGTAGTAGTAGTAGTAGTAGTAGTAGTAGTAGTAGTAGTAGTAGTAGTAGTAGTAGTAGTAGCAGCAGCAGCAGCAGCAGCAGCAGCAGCAGCAGCAGCAGCAGCAGCAGCAGCAGCAGTAGCAGCAGCAGCAGCAGCAGCAGCAGGAGGAGGAGCAGGAGCAGGAGGAGGAGGAGGAGGAGGAGGAGGAGGAGGAGGAGGAGGAGGAGTAGGAGTAGGAGTAGGAGTAGGAGTAGGAGTAGTAGTAGTAGTAGTAGTAGTAGTAGTAGTAGTAGTAGTAGTAGTAGTAGTAATAGTAGTAGTAGCAGCAGCAGCAGCAGCAGCAGCAGCAGCAGCAGCAGCAGCAGCAGCAGCAGCAGCAGCAGCAGCAGCAGCAGCAGCAGCAGCCACTTGGAGGAGAAAACCTGAGGCTGAGGTCGGCAAACATCTCCGATGAAGCTCGAGTTGACGTCAGTGCTCGGGGGTTTTGGACGAGGGGGCAGAGAGCCTTCTTCGACGTCCGGATCTTCGACCCGACGGCAGCATGTCACCGCGAGCTCTCTCTGGAGGCTGCCCACCGTAGGAATGAGCAGGAGAAGACGAGAACCTATGGCGAAAGGATTCAACACGTCGACCACGGCACCTTCACGCCTCTGGTCTTCACCACGTCCGGCGGGATGGGCTCCAAGGCTAAGTGCTTCTACTCAAGACTAGCCGATTTGATGGCAGAAAAGAAGCACCAGCCAAGGAGCCATGTTGTCGCCTGGATGAGGTGCCGCCTCTCATTCTCCCTTCTCAGGTCTTCCCTCCTGTGTCTCCGGGGTACCAGGCACGCCACTCCCTCCACCACGGACATAAGTGGCCTTGATTGCGAAGCCACAGTGGTAGAGAGTAGAATAGGGGTGAGTAGGTTAGGGGATTAAATAAGGATGTAAATATAGGGGTAGATGGATATGGTTAGGGGTTAGAATATTATGGTTGGATGCCACAGCCATTAGCGACCAGAGTTGGGGCTAATGACCTCCAATTTGTGGAGCCCATGCAAATAAAAAGGGTGGAGGTATCTTTAAATGTAGTAGTAGTAGTAGAAAAAAAAAGTAGTAGTAGTAGTAGTAGTAGTAGTAGTAGTAGTAGTAGTAGTAGTAGTAGTAGTAGTAGTAGTAGTAGTAGTAGTATCACCTCCCAAGAAAGAATAACTGCCACAGAACACCAAAACTCCATCAAACTCACCAGATCCCTCACAGAGATGATAATAGCTCAGGACGCTCATGGTGAAACAGATGACAATGCGATCACTGAGCTAAAGAAACAAATATCCAAAGACAGGCAACAAGAACAAAAGGACAGCTTTGAACACCTAAAAAGCGTCTTGCCTGTGGATGCAGTGAAAAAAATTCTCACTGCACAGGAAACAGGAGCCTCTAACTGGCTAACACCACTGCCCATAAAAGCAAAGGGTTTCAGCCTCAACAAACAAGAATTTATTGATGCCCTTGCTCTGAGGTATGGCTGGCCAGTGGAGGGACTCCCTAAAACCTGTGCATGTGGAAACCTCAACAGCGTTCACCACACCATGAAGTGAGGGATCTGACGGCCAGCATGCTCAGGGAAATGTGCCATGACGTTTCTACCGAGCCGACTCTTCTTCCCCTGACCGGCGAAAACCTCGTATATGCTACAGCTAACACCAGCAACGAGGCTCGTGTGGACATCAGCGCCCGTGGATTCTGGATGCGTGGACAGAAAACCTTCGTGGACATCCGCATCTTTGATCCGATGATTGCCTGCTACAACAACCTGTCCTTAGAAGCTGCCCACAAGAAGAACGAGGACGACAAAGTCAGAGCATACGAGGATTGCAATTGTAATGGGGGGGGGGGGAAATGTGCCAGGCAACAAAGGCCATATGGCACTTTTGGGGTAATAGGGTTAGATAGTAGGGTTGGGTAGCATGGCTAGGTTGGGGGGAGAATCGGGTAGGGGTTAGATTAGATGAAGGACGTTAGCAGCACTGAGCTATATTCCACTGAAGAACAGACAAGATCAGTAAGGAATAAGACTCGGAATGGGGGAAGGTGAAGGAGGAGTGTTCGCAGGGGGTAAAGGACTGGGGTCTATATCTATAAGAAGCAAGGAAGAAGGAAGGGGATCAGGAGCGGGTGAGGTAGGGGGAGATGGGGAAGGTTGAGAGAGAAGATCGGTGCGGGAGTAGCCATATGGTAGGGGACGAGAGAGGAGAGATCGGGTAGCAGAGGAAGGTGGAGGAGGGGCAGACGGAGGGGACTGCACCGA
>JAXIVD010002912.1:42500-52068 GCA_036785275.1 Cancer borealis
CGCTTTCTTACTTTACTCGTGACTCGTGTTATACAATAAACAACGACTCACTTCTCCTATATATCCTAGTTAATCAATCCTAACTATACCTCCTAGACCCTTCTATATTTACACAACCCAGCCCGTCTCTCAGCTTCTACTCACGCCGCGATCATCTCGTCATTCTGGCCTTCGTCCTCTTCTAAGTCTCTTCTTTAGGGCTCTTCTTCCTTCTTTATCCCTAATATCTTCACAAGGCTCTTCTTCCTTCTTATAACCTTGTCTTTTCTTCTGTAAGGCTCTTCTTCTTTCTTATAACCTTACATTCGGTTAAGGATCTCTTCTGTAACTTTATCCTTAATTCTCTTATGTAATTCTTCTGTTATTCTCGTAGACTTTGGTGAAGTCTTTTATTTCTTGTGAACTCTCTTCTTGTATCTGAGTTCCGCTGAGATGGGGCGTGAGCGGGTCTAGAGGTGAGTTTTTAGCTGACTGCTCGCTCTTGCTTCTCAAGGGCTTCTGCCACATCTGTCCTGTAGCCTCCACGAATTTGATTCAATCTATCTGGGTCAGACTCTCGATGTACTCTCATATTTCGTGATTAACAGCGGTTTAATATCCATTAGCAAGGGGGTACCCGTAGTGGGCCTTCCATGTTTTTAACCTCTGATCCTTTGCTAATGAGCACTTCGCGTATGTTTTACAGCGAGGAGTTTCTTGGTTCTCAGAGGCCTTCATTACTCTTATCTTTGACGGACCATATTCATAAACATCCTGCAAGGGGAAGATCTACACTGGGCCTCTCGTAACTTTCCGTTCCTTTGTTACTCTGTATACTTTGTTTCTTCCTCTTGTTCTTCATTACTTTCTTCCTCATGCGTATCTAAAGTATTGTTGGTAGGTTCCAACATCACTCTACCCTTGGAAAGACCTCGTCCCCGAGGTCGTGGTGGGGCTGGCGCTTTTCTTCTGCGTACGGTCACCAGCTGCCACGCCTCTTGTTTTACGGTTCTTCGCGCGTGGAACATCACATAATAGTTACTAGCACACGCAGCAACCACCACCATGGCCAGTAGGATTCCAAACAATACTAGGGTCCAAGTGGGTATGGGGATCGGCTGCGGCTGCGCTTCTGGGAGTATTGGCTGTAGATTGGCCATCAGATCCGATAAAGGAACAGAGAGTCGACTGCTGTCAAAGGATGGCAGGTGAGAGACATTCTGTAGCCACATGAGTTCGGTGGGTCGAATTCCCATGTCGACCGCCAAGGTGGGTCTTGTTACGGTGAGTGGAGGATGCCTCGCGATGGTATCGTGAGCTGGGAGCGTGAGTGACGGGCTGTGTGCGCTACATCCCTGACCTAATGTGAGTACACCCGTCCCATTAACTATTTGCTTAGTTTTGGAGACTGGATTTGTTGGGCAATTCAGCGTTAATGTAATAGGCTACTTGTGGAAAAAGTCCAATGCCCTTGTCCCTTAATGAAAATTGGAGGAAAACTCTTTACTATATAATACTCACATAGGGTCACTGCCATAGTTTTCCCTAAAAATGTTGCTGATTCACATGTATCTGTTGAAGACTCATACACTGGTGCTACTGGTGGACATAAAAACAGATTATCATGCTTACTACAATGATCAAAATTATTCATTATGAAGTAAGTATTCCTATCCTCACTTATTGCTATATACTTCGCAACAGGTCTATTCTGTACATAATAATTTGCTCCTGGGAGCGCATAAGGAAGGGAGTCTATCTAGAAGACATCAAAAGTGTCTACCGGATTTCCTCTCATAGGGATTGTGAAATATAAACTGTGCGAACCGAGCTGGATTGTGGGTCTGGAGGTAACTCTGATTACATCCCTATATAACGCTACATACTCTGGGACTGGTGGGAATAACAGTCTCGGCGGTCTTATTGACGCCTCCTTTAAAATACTTAATAACACTTTATCTGATATAATCGAGGGAGTCACTCGTGTTTGCAACAATGTTAAGAGTCCCATCTTTAAATGAACATTATCATTACTGAGGGCAATCAAGGCAAGTTCTAGATTTATCAGAGCCTCGAGCATTCTTTGCTCACCTTCAATTGTCAATGTTTGTATGGAAATTTCTCGTATTATTTTACTTGATAGGTCTGTCGCCTCTTGCAACTTAGATAGCGCTGCTTCTATCGAACGCATTTCTCTAATAGTCATAGTTAAGGTACTGGGGTGGACATTCAACATTATTCTTTCTCTTTCTGTCAGTCTATCTATCGACTGTATCTTGTTATGTATTTCATCGACTTGCTCTTGTGTTGCTGTACCAAACAGAACATTGGATATGGATCCTAGGACATTGAAAGCACCTCTTTTAACCAGATATGGTTTCGTATCAGCTCCTACAATATATCTCAAAAATTCGTTTGTATCCACAAACAATTTCTCAAACTCCACGTCAAAATTTTGTAGAGTTCTTTTCAAAGAAGATATTACTTGATAACTAGTGTTCATGTGTTCTACATTCCATTCTATGTCGGCTGTCATGTTTCTTGCTCGTATCAGTGGATGCTGCACATCTTGGGCTCTTAGATCAAAGGGAATCACGTACGGTATTCCTGTTAACAGTAGTCTAAACACTGGCGTGAAACACATTCCTGCTCGTATTGTAGTTTCTTGCATAGGTTGGTTTGCCGATGTTCCCAGTAGGATACACATCTGTAACAACAACTGTCTTAGTTTCTCTCGTACTCTAACGGGCTTGGCATTATATGAGGAAGCTCAGGTGCTCCTCTTGATCGGAGGTTATATGAGTCTTCAGATTCCTGTCTTATTTGTTCATCATCTGGTCCCTCTTGGACTGTTTCTCTATCTCTTTTTTGTTCTGGAGCTGTCTCTTCTGCACCTATCTCTTCTGGTGTATCTATTTCTCCTTGTTTCTCTGTTTCTCCTCGATTCTCTATTCCTCTTTGCCTCTGTATTTCTTCATCCTGTATATAGTCAGGATAAGTCAACTCCTCATAGTTTGACTCCTGTAAGGGGTAAGCTTTTCTTACTCTCTCATTTTCTCTAACGGTTGTACTCTCTTCAGGAATTACTCTCATCCTGTCTGTATGTACTGTAATTTCTCTGCCAGTCCTAATATTCTTCAGTTTCATTACTACTTCATTTATAAGTCTCTTTACTCTATACGGCCCGTCATACAATGGTTGTAACTTCTTATTTTCTCCTCTTATATGTACATGTTTTACATATATTCTGTCACAAACCTTTATAGGTTTAACCTTGGTGATTCTTCTTCTCTCCATTTCTTCTCGTCCTTCAATATACGCGGCACATCTTTCGTAGACCTTCCTTGCTACTATGGTCATTTCTTCTTTATATTCATCTACATTGTACCATGACCTTCTTTCACCTTCTAACATCTTATATGGAATGTTAGGGTCTCTCAAGTGTAGTAAATAATAAGGACTGTCTCTTATCACTCTGTGATACGCTGTATTGTAAGCTTGTATCGCCACCAGAAGCATTTCATCCCATATTGATCGATTATTCTCGACTAGGGTTCTTAATATATTCACGAGGGTATAATTTGCTCTCTCTATTATTCCATTTGCAGACGGTCGGTATGCCGTCACTGTCGCATGCTTCATCTCTAATTGCACTGCAATTCCATCAAATATTTGATTTACGAATTCTTTTCCTTGGTCTGTGAACACAGTCCTTGGGACACCATGCATACATACTACATTTTTATAGAAAGCTCGTGTTACTTCTGCTGCTTCTTGCTCCTTAGTGATGCCGTGATAAGGAATCGTGTAAATACATCTATACTGTAAGAATGTACTTCTTTCCCTTATCTGACGTTCCCATGGGTCCTACTAGATCCATGTGTATAAGCTCAAAAGGCGCACTTACATCAGGATAGTCTTAGAGGTGCAGAGTATGCATTTCCAATACTTTTAAATCTGCAACATATTGTACATTTCTTGCAATATTCTTCTACGTCTCTTTTCATTCCCGGCCAGAAAGCAAGTTTCTGTGCCCTGTTCAGCGTAACCTTAACCCCTCCGTGCCCGGCCGTTGGCGACAAATGAGCCAAGTTTAGCGCCTTGGGAATGTACTCAACAGGTAGTACTACTGCCTTTATCTTTTCTCCATAAGGACTGATAATTTCTCTGTATAATACATCACTCTTTAGTCTCAATTCTGCTAGAGGTAATCTTGCGTTTTGCTTCTCTTCTTTCATTCTCTTCAGTATTGCTTCCGTCTCAGCACCCTCTTTTATCATCTCTTTTATTATTTTATACCCTCGATCAGTATCCTGTAACCGTTTTATTTCTTCAACGCTCCATTTCAAGGGTTCCTGTTCCTCTTCTTGTTCCTCTTTTCGTTTGGTAACTGCTCCTACCATCATCACTTTATCCCTGGGATCCTCTAATTCGATTTCTTCTACTCTCCTCATTCTGGATAGAAAATCTGCGACTGGATTCTCTTTCCCTGGCAGATAAGTCACATTAAAATCATACTCGGACAACAGTGTCTGTCATCTCGCTATTCGTCCACTTGGTGTTCCTTTACTCAGCAGCCATACCAATGATCGGTGATCCGTGTGTATCTCTATATGATAGCCTAGACACAGAGATCTGTTTACTTGTAGCCCATAAATTACTGTCAGTGCTTCTCTCTCTATCACAGGATATTTACTTTCTGCATTATTTAGCGCTCTGCTGAAAAACGTAGGTGGTCTGAGGTTTCCTTCCTCATCCTTTTGTTGTAACACGCCTCCAATGCTTACTTCTGACGCATCAGTTGTTAATATGAAATCTCTGGTGAAGTCGGGGAATTTTAATACTATTTTCTCCGTTAATTCCGTCTTCAATTTTTCAAATGCCTCTTGAGTAGCCTCATTCCATTCTATTGGAGTCTTATAATTTTTTCTGTGCGATCCCTTTTTTCCGTTTAATAATTTAGTCAATGGTCTTGCTACCATTGAATACTTTGGAATAAATTTCCTATAGTAATTTATCATACCTAAGAAAGATTGCAATTCTCGTACGGTTTTAGGAACAGGTGTTAATCTTATAGCTTCTACCTTTGAGGATTGAGGTTTAAATCCATCTGCACTTATTACATGACCCAAATATTTTACTACTTCTTTGAAAAATTCACACTTTTCCAGCTTTAGCGTTAGTTTTGCAGCTCTTAACCTCTCGAATACTTGTTATAAGTTTTCCACGTGTTTTTGAAGGCCTGTTCCTTGAACCACGATGTCATCTAGGTACACATGTGCCTTAGTACCGATTAATGCTGCTAGAACTGTATTAACTATCCGCTGGAACGAACTAGGGGCATCCTTAAGCCCGAACGGGAGACTTGTAAACATCCAGTGTCCTTCGGGTGACGAGAAGGATGTCTTCTCCATGCTCTCCGGATCTAACGGAATCTGGTGGTAGGCCTGTTTCATGTCTAAACAGGAAAGCAATTTACTTTTCCCTAATTGATTTAATATGTTTTGGATGCTGGGTAGGGGATATCTATCCGCTCTTAATTTAAGGTTCAATGCTCTAAAATCTAAGCATAATCTAATTCCTCCATCTTTCTTTAAGACTGGGATTAATGGTGAGTTATACGCGGAGCGAGAAGGTAGAATTATCCCTTCATCTTGCATTCGCTTTAACTCCTCGCGTACTTTCTCATGGTGACTAACAGGTATTGGATACGGTCTCTTATACACTACTTCGTCATCCATTTGCCTGATGGTGTGCATATAATAAGGGGTGACGGTGAGTGGGTCCTTGTCAGTAGCAAAAACATCCTGCTATTTCTTGATCAGTGTCTTTAATACTGTATTCTCTTCTGTATTTGGAGGTAATTTATGATCCACTATCTCATACAATCGCTTTAATTTCTCCTCCTGCGTGACCTTCAACTCTCTCTGTCGTGTCACGCTGGCCACCGTTGGCACCTGTTGTGTGGTATATGAGCAGGGTTTACAAGGCTGCACCGCTCCCATCGTCTTTCAGTTTCTAATTCTATCCCTTCATCCTCCACGTTAACATACTGCACCGTAAATATAGATTTGGTTTCGCCTGCTACTGGATGTAGTCTTACTATACCTGGGCAAAGTATTCTAGCTTGGGCATTGCCTTGACATGGTTCAAAAATCGCCTCTTGACATGCGACTAGAGGGTTATGAGTGTTATATATCCCGCCAAGGAGGGGATGACCTTCACACGTTCCAAGAGGCTGGCCCTTATGTAACCATTTTGGGGCAATCCCCAGCATTCCATTGTGGTTTGTTTGGGTATGACGTCATCGCCTCTCGTCTCTCCCTCTTCCCTTCTTGTTTCTTTCTTATTTTTCGTTTCTTCATTATTTTTCTTTTCTTTTCTACCCTTTATCTGTATTACCGTAACCCTTGGTTCATTTCCCCGGGAAGTTATCTCTACTGATTCTCCGTTTATCTTTATTTCCACAAAATTTTCTCCTTCTGTGGGTTTCATCATCAACTCTACCTTATTTTGTCTTAGGTAGTCTATCCCCAGTACTATTGGTGTTGGTAGTTTATAATGACTCACTAGTATCATCTCCTGTCTGATTATTTATGTGCCGACTTTGACAACCGCTTCTATTTTCCCTTCATTTCTTACACGATCCTGATTTATTGCATAAATATCCACTGCTTCTTTGGTAATTAGTTTTCCTTCTATTTTTCTTTCTGCTAAATATTGTTGTTCCACTAGGCTTACACTAGCTCCTGTGTCTATCATAGCCGTCACCTTTGTGTATACTCCATCTTGAGTTTTTATTTTTACTTTTGCTGCGATCAGACCGAATTCTTTATTTATTTTATATTGTTCTACACTTCCCACTGTACCATCTTCTTTTCTGTGTACCCTCTCCGACTGTTCTACGTTCTGGGTTTGTAATTGGAGTTGTTTTTTTGTTCTGACTGGTACCCTGATCGTGACCTTCTACAATCAATTGTGAAATGATTATTTAATCCGCAGTTCATGCACTGCCTTCTGGGAGCTCTCATACAATCACGTGTATGGTGATTACTTAATCCACAATTTTCGCATCTGGTTCCCTTCTTTTTGCAATGTCGGGCTATGTGCCCTAGTCCTTGACAATTGTAGCACTTAATGGAGCCTGTGGTTTTCTCTCTTTTTTCTTCTGGCTTTGATTTTGTGGGAGTCGTACTTAAGGCCATATTTCCTGTTTGCTTGACCTCCTTTCGTAAGTCTTCATCTGTTAGCTTATACTGGGGATTATTTCTTATAAATCTTAGTGCACACCAGTATACTTCTGCTGGAATTTTTCTCTTAGATTCAGACAGACATGATTCGAACGAGGGAGGTAGAGCTGTTTTAAATGCTGCTATTTGGTCTTGGTTGACATATACTACACAATCTGGGTCCATTTTTATCAAGTATTGCATTAGTAAGTCCGTTCTGATATAAAATTCTGTTATTGTTTCTCCCGGCCTCCTTGTGGCTGTATACAATTCTCTTCGGTAATTTACGAACTCGTCCTCCTCTGGATAAACTTCTTTTATTTTATCTTTGACTCCTTCCCAGTCGTACCCACTTATCAGTATAGCTGACGTTAGCACTTGCTTTGCGGGTCCAATCATATACTGTTTTGCTAGCTCTATTCTGCCTTCATCTGTGAAGTTGAATTAGGTTCTAGACTCTAGATCTGCCACCCATTTTGATGCGCTTGTTGCTCCTGCTTGGCTATGTGGACTCTGTGGTGGGAAGACTAACCCCTCCTGAGCGTGCGGCGAAATTCCTTCGTTTTCCATTTCTAAGTTTTCGTAAAACCACTCTAAAGACTCAGTATTTTTTTCACTATTACTAACGCTCGATGGAATATATGCGACTTCAGGGGAACAATGAATTAGTCTTTTACTTTGATCTGGGTCAACTGACATTAATGATCGAAGTTCTCTTGTTCTTGCTTTGTATTTTTTTTTGTTTTTTTCGTTATCTGTTTTTAGGTTAACACAACACAGTTACATCCCTTTACGCTGCCACCACTGTTGTAACCCGGCCTTCCACTTACAATTGCTTGCTATCCTTGATCAGGTAGGCAACAATTATTGAATACCACTTTTGGTGATTTCTTAGACGTCCTGTTCTAAGGATCCCCAAGAATGACACTCCAGGAAGATAGGGCCACAGATAACATCTGATCTTCAGAGACGTGAATTTCAAGGATGTAATAAATATTATGTTAACTCTATTATTTATTCTTAATTTATAATGTAGTACTCTGTGTATTCTTCCGTTGATTCACTCTTTACGTTACTTCCTACTTGTGAACCGTGTTATACAATATACAACAACTCACCCTTTCACACATTACTTTTCTCTCTTATCTCGCTTTCTTACTTTACTCGTGACTCGTGTTATACAATAAACAACGACTCACTTCTCCTATATATCCTAGTTAATCAATCCTAACTATACCTCCTAGACCCTTCTATATTTACACAACCCAGCCCGTCTCTCAGCTTCTACTCACGATACAGAAGACCAGGTTCACTGCGATCATCTCGTCAGTCCGGCCTTCGTCCTCTTCTAAGTCTCTTCTTTCTTCTTTATCCTTGTGTCCTCTTCTTAGTCTCTTCTTTCTTCTTTATCTTCACAAGGCTCTTCTTTCTTCGTTATCCTTGTGTCCTCTTCTTAGTCTCTTCTTTCTTCTTTATCTCTAATATTTTCACAAGGCTCTTCTTCCTTCTCTATCCTTGTCTTATCTTCTGTAAGGCTCTTCCTCTTTTATAACCTTACGTTCTGCTAAGGATCTCTTCTTGTAACTTTATCCTTAATTCTCTTATGAGATTCTTCTGTTATTCTCGTAACTCTCTTCTTGTATCTCTTATGTAATTCTTCTATTATTCTCGTAGATTTTGGTGAAGTCTTCTATTTCTCGTAACTCTCTTCTTGTTTCTGAGTTTTCGCTGAGATGGGGCGTAAGCGGGTCTAGAGGTGAATCTTAGCTGACTGCTCGCTCTGACTTCTCTGAGCTTCTCTCTCTGCCTCTGTCATATAGCCTCCGCGAATATATACCCTCATATTTTGTGATTAACGGCAGATAAATGTCTCTTATCAAAGGGGTACCCGTAGTGGACCTTCCAGGCTTTTAACCTAGATTCTTTGCTGATGAGCCCTATGAGTGTTTTGACAGGGGGGGAGTCCCTTGGACATATCTGGGTCAGACTCTCTATGTACTCTCATATATCTTGATTAATGACTGTTCCGTGACCATTAGCAAGGGTATACCCGTAGAGGGCCTTCCATACTTTTAAACTCTGACACCTCGCTAATGATTATTTCGCGTGTTTTGGCAGGGAGGAATTTCCTTGATGGTATCTGAGGTGTCCATTTCTCTTAATTGACTGACCATATTCACAAACACCTACACTGGGCCTCTCGTGACCTTTAGTTCCTTTGTTACTGTGTATACTATGTTTCTTCCTCTTGTTCTCCATTACTTTCTTCCTCATGTGTATTTAAAGTATTGTTGGTGGGTCCCAACATTATTACCATTATTATTTCGTATAAATCCATCAATAATTAATTCATTCAACCA
>JAXIVD010002913.1:0-52055 GCA_036785275.1 Cancer borealis
GCATAGGATTTGAAAGTTTGGAGAAACAATTCTAATATAAACATTAATATAAACATATAGTATAAAAGTATGAATAATGTGTGAGTAAAAACATTTATATAATGCAGTATCCCCTTGGGAATACAGGATCTAAGGGCAGACTAAACAAAACAAAAAAGGTACATTCAGTAGGCCTATTTGAGATTAAATTGGAGGCATCACACGACTTTTCCCTCCGGGTGAAATGTTTTTACTCACTAATAATAAAAAAAAAATTACATCCTAACAGGTTTACAATTTAGGAACTGGTTTAGTGGTCACTAAGGCTACAACCCACCTTGGTTTTCCATCAGTCTAACATTCACTCGACCTTCCCCACCACTCCACTACTTCTGCAGCCCTTCCTGGCTAAAACACTGGCAACGTAATATGTGGTTCCTGAGAAACCAATTGCCTGGCTACTGCTGCTACTTGGCTGTAGTTCAGATTATTGTAGGGCACACCCCAGTCCACATACTCATGAGAGAAGTATGGATGATCTCGTCAACTGTACAAGATCCCGGACACTCGGTAGCTAAGTTGAGCCTTCCAGCCCTTGACTTTCACACCAAAACAAACAATAACATAAATTCTCAGTCATTCATCTTCATTTGCTCACAACATTCGCATTCAATCACCCTTCATTCGTTTCCGCAGCAAGTGGTCATACAGGAAGCATTTGACAGAGCTTAGGCTACGTCCTGATGTCTCCTCCACCTCCTAACACCGGCAGACTGTAGCTTAGAGGCCTAATCACACTACTACCAGGTGTGATTCCCTCACGTTAAAGTGGCCTACAGCTCCCTGAACTAGTCCATTGTGTGAACTACACACAATCCTGTGAACTTATCTTCTACTTTAAAAGTTCACCACTCCTTCAGGGCTCAAACTAGGCCCGGGGGGAATTAAGGTGGATAGTCTATCGATCTGTCACACCTGGGTCGATTCACCAACAACATACCTCCAAGGGGATTGCAACTTAGCACCACTAATTGTCCAAACCTGTTCCTTTATATCTTAAAATTAACTATCAGCCTACTGGGGAGGGGGGAATCCCCTTGACGAGGGGCATGGCGTCCGAAGAAGGCGAAGAAAGGCTGGACGGCCGTTGAAAAGTGCACAGCATGGTTGAGTACTGTCTGGCAGGATAGGATAGCCAGTGCCGTCTTGAGGGACGAATGGAGCCTCTCCGTGGTGCTGTTTCCTCGGGGATGATATGGGGTTGTATGGCAGTTGGCAATCCGATACCTCCGGCAGAGGTCTTGGAACTGCCGGGACACAAACTCCAACCCGTTGTCGTGGACCACAGACTGGGGGGTGCCGAAGTCTGCGAGGTACTGCTCCATGCTCTCCACGACAGTGTGTGTGTGTGTGTGTTTTGTTTTAAGTGGAAATAATTTTTACGAACCTACAGAAATGATCCACTACCGAAATTTTCCACATTCTCCCTTGTTGTGGCAATGTTAGGCAGTGCTCAAAACACTTTGAATCCCACCGCTTAAGCCACCAGTGTGGTGCCCGGGGGGGGGGGGGGGGACGGGGGCGTTATTTTATTTTTATTTATAGTTGTTTGTTGTTGTTAATAGTAGTTAATGGTTCCTGATGTTGGATATTTCCCTGAATATTAAGAAAAGAAAGCTGCCACCACCCCCAAAGGTTTAATGAGAATTAGGGGATTCTCAGGGAATTTAATTTCTTCCTAAAGGGAAGTTAAAATATTCGAGAGAGAAAATAATTACTACCAGGGAAATATAGGCGACCAATGAAAAGAAAAGGGAACTAATTTTACAATTTAGTTATTTGGTAGAGTGGACTGAGTTTCAATAAGGCACATGGATTCGTGGATTTGTTTCATATCCTTTTTCAAGAGTGTTGAGCACCTCCCACATTAACCTTACCACATCAACGGAAGGTTAGTATTAACACAGAATCACTTTCTCAGATTTTACTTGAGTTATTTATTTAATGTATACTTTGAATATCACAGGCTGATCACTGAGTCTTAGAAACACGGCTTAGTTATAGTATCAGACAACTTAATGGCTCATGGCAGAAAAACTTCACCTTCCTCAAAAAGAAAATAAATACAGAGTTGGCAATACATATCTCACCTCGAGATACCAAGCTCTTCACACATTACAAATTATACCCTTGACTCCCTTCCCTGAAAAATATCACCTTAAAAATGTTATAATTTTGTAACTGGGCCTGAGAACAGTTAAAGAACCTTTTCTCAGGGGATTTCCGAAAGTAAGGTGATCTCAATGTTTCTGTTTATGCATACATAGTATAACTCTTCCTCACTAAGTAGGAATACGCGATTCCTATTCCTGAATACATGGGCTGGGTCTATCAGACAGTCTTACGTGACACATAGTTTCCTAAAGCTTAACTTGGAAATTTGGCAGTGGCTTTCTAGCCGTTCATTTATCTACATCATTAAAGAAAGTAAATGAGAAATTGGTGTAACTGTCGTGGAGGCATTCTTTCCCTGTGAACACAATCAATGGTGAACCACGAGTCAGTATAATTCACTTCCTTACTCAGAAGTTAATACACAGTCACAATAACATAGAAATTACCGTGAAAAATATATATTGTACACCATGAAATATTTTGTAGGGAATAGGGGACCATGCGGTTTTGAAACCACGTTGTCCTTCTTTAAGAGAAGGAAATTGGTATTATCCACTTATAATAGATCTCAATAAGGGTTTACATGTATTGTCAGACTATTGGGGAAGATTATGGACTATATAATAATGGCGAGAGGCATTGAATTTCACAAATATTGAGGGATTTCGAGAGCGATGTCACTCACCTGTGAACACAATCAATGGTGAACCACGAGTGACGCTGTCTGGGAAAAAGGCGGGAGATGAGAAGGGGGAAGGGGGGGTTTCGAGAATATTCCTCCTTTGATCTTATTGTTAATTGATTATTGAGACGTGAAATAGTTATCAGTTGATAGGAAATTAATTTTGACGCTAAATAAGTGACATTTAGGTATCTATTGAACCTGATCTCTGGATTACTATATAGGGGAACATTTTTGTCTACGTGACTTTTTGCACGTCCCGGGCCCCGGGGCATGATCGCCTCACATGATGCAATATTACGTCATCCTTAACAAAGTTTTGTGGGAAGATAACTAAGTAGGTTAATTATATTAGACTATGGAGAGCATTTTGACAAGTTAATAACTATTAATAATGATAAGATTATGATATTAATTTCTTTCCATAGAAAACTGTCTTGTGGGAGGGGTTGACTGCATAGGATTTGAAAGTTTGGAGAAACAATTCTAATATAAACATTAATATAAACATATAGTATAAAAGTATGAATAATGTGTGAGTAAAAACATTTATATAATGCAGTATCCCCTTGGGAATACAGGATCTAAGGGCAGACTAAACAAAACAAAAAAGGTACATTCAGTAGGCCTATTTGAGATTAAATTGGAGGCATCACACGACTTTTCCCTCCGGGTGAAATGTTTTTACTCACTAATAATAAAAAAAAAATTACATCCTAACAGGTTTACAATTTAGGAACTGGTTTAGTGGTCACTAAGGCTACAACCCACCTTGGTTTTCCATCAGTCTAACATTCACTCGACCTTCCCCACCACTCCACTACTTCTGCAGCCCTTCCTGGCTAAAACACTGGCAACGTAATATGTGGTTCCTGAGAAACCAATTGCCTGGCTACTGCTGCTACTTGGCTGTAGTTCAGATTATTGTAGGGCACACCCCAGTCCACATACTCATGAGAGAAGTATGGATGATCTCGTCAACTGTACAAGATCCCGGACACTCGGTAGCTAAGTTGAGCCTTCCAGCCCTTGACTTTCACACCAAAACAAACAATAACATAAATTCTCAGTCATTCATCTTCATTTGCTCACAACATTCGCATTCAATCACCCTTCATTCGTTTCCGCAGCAAGTGGTCATACAGGAAGCATTTGACAGAGCTTAGGCTACGTCCTGATGTCTCCTCCACCTCCTAACACCGGCAGACTGTAGCTTAGAGGCCTAATCACACTACTACCAGGTGTGATTCCCTCACGTTAAAGTGGCCTACAGCTCCCTGAACTAGTCCATTGTGTGAACTACACACAATCCTGTGAACTTATCTTCTACTTTAAAAGTTCACCACTCCTTCAGGGCTCAAACTAGGCCCGGGGGGAATTAAGGTGGATAGTCTATCGATCTGTCACACCTGGGTCGATTCACCAACAACATACCTCCAAGGGGATTGCAACTTAGCACCACTAATTGTCCAAACCTGTTCCTTTATATCTTAAAATTAACTATCAGCCTACTGGGGAGGGGGGAATCCCCTTGACGAGGGGCATGGCGTCCGAAGAAGGCGAAGAAAGGCTGGACGGCCGTTGAAAAGTGCACAGCATGGTTGAGTACTGTCTGGCAGGATAGGATAGCCAGTGCCGTCTTGAGGGACGAATGGAGCCTCTCCGTGGTGCTGTTTCCTCGGGGATGATATGGGGTTGTATGGCAGTTGGCAATCCGATACCTCCGGCAGAGGTCTTGGAACTGCCGGGACACAAACTCCAACCCGTTGTCGTGGACCACAGACTGGGGGGTGCCGAAGTCTGCGAGGTACTGCTCCATGCTCTCCACGACAGTGTGTGTGTGTGTGTGTTTTGTTTTAAGTGGAAATAATTTTTACGAACCTACAGAAATGATCCACTACCGAAATTTTCCACATTCTCCCTTGTTGTGGCAATGTTAGGCAGTGCTCAAAACACTTTGAATCCCACCGCTTAAGCCACCAGTGTGGTGCCCGGGGGGGGGGGGGGACGGGGGCGTTATTTTATTTTTATTTATAGTTGTTTGTTGTTGTTAATAGTAGTTAATGGTTCCTGATGTTGGATATTTCCCTGAATATTAAGAAAAGAAAGCTGCCACCACCCCCAAAGGTTTAATGAGAATTAGGGGATTCTCAGGGAATTTAATTTCTTCCTAAAGGGAAGTTAAAATATTCGAGAGAGAAAATAATTACTACCAGGGAAATATAGGCGACCAATGAAAAGAAAAGGGAACTAATTTTACAATTTAGTTATTTGGTAGAGTGGACTGAGTTTCAATAAGACACATGGATTCGTGGATTTGTTTCATATCCTTTTTCAAGAGTGTTGAGCACCTCCCACATTAACCTTACCACATCAACGGAAGGTTAGTATTAACACAGAATCACTTTCTCAGATTTTACTTGAGTTATTTATTTAATGTATACTTTGAATATCACAGGCTGATCACTGAGTCTTAGAAACACGGCTTAGTTATAGTATCAGACAACTTAATGGCTCATGGCAGAAAAACTTCACCTTCCTCAAAAAGAAAATAAATACAGAGTTGGCAATACATATCTCACCTCGAGATACCAAGCTCTTCACACATTACAAATTATACCCTTGACTCCCTTCCCTGAAAAATATCACCTTAAAAATGTTATAATTTTGTAACTGGGCCTGAGAACAGTTAAAGAACCTTTTCTCAGGGGATTTCCGAAAGTAAGGTGATCTCAATGTTTCTGTTTATGCATACATAGTATAACTCTTCCTCACTAAGTAGGAATACGCGATTCCTATTCCTGAATACATGGGCTGGGTCTATTAGACAGTCTTACGTGACACATAGTTTCCTAAAGCTTAACTTGGAAATTTGGCAGTGGCTTTCTAGCCGTTCATTTATCTACATCATTAAAGAAAGTAAATGAGAAATTGGTGTAACTGTCGTGGAGGCATTCTTTCCCTGTGAACACAATCAATGGTGAACCACGAGTCAGTATAATTCACTTCCTTACTCAGAAGTTAATACACAGTCACAATAACATAGAAATTACCGTGAAAAATATATATTGTACACCATGAAATATTTTGTAGGGAATAGGGGACCATGCGGTTTTGAAACCACGTTGTCCTTCTTTAAGAGAAGGAAATTGGTATTATCCACTTATAATAGATCTCAATAAGGGTTTACATGTATTGTCAGACTATTGGGGAAGATTATGGACTATATAATAATGGCGAGAGGCATTGAATTTCACAAATATTGAGGGATTTCGAGAGCGATGTCACTCACCTGTGAACACAATCAATGGTGAACCACAAGTGACGCTGTCTGGGAAAAAGGCGGGAGATGAGAAGGGGGAAGGGGGGGTTTCGAGGATATTCCTCCTTTGATCTTATTATTAATTGATTATTGAGACGTGAAATAGTTATCAGTTGATAGGAAATTAATTTTGACGCTAAATAAGTGACATTTAGGTATCTATTGAACCTGATCTCTGGATTACTATATAGGGGAACATTTTTGTCTACGTGGCTTTTTGCACGTCCCGGGCCCCGGGGCATGATCGCCTCACATGATGCAATATTACGTCATCCTTAACAAAGTTTTGTGGGAAGATAACTAAGTAGGTTAATTATATTAGACTATGGAGAGCATTTTGACAAGTTAATAACTATTAATAATGATAAGATTATGATATTAATTTCTTTCCATAGAAAACTGTCTTGTGGGAGGGGTTGACTGCATAGGATTTGAAAGTTTGGAGAAACAATTCTAATATAAACATTAATATAAACATATAGTATAAAAGTATGAATAATGTGTGAGTAAAAACATTTATATAATGCAGTATCCCCTTGGGAATACAGGATCTAAGGGCAGACTAAACAAAACAAAAAAGGTACATTCAGTAGGCCTATTTGAGATTAAATTGGAGGCATCACACGACTTTTCCCTCCGGGTGAAATGTTTTTACTCACTAATAATAAAAAAAAAATTACATCCTAACAGGTTTACAATTTAGGAACTGGTTTAGTGGTCACTAAGGCTACAACCCACCTTGGTTTTCCATCAGTCTAACATTCACTCGACCTTCCCCACCACTCCACTACTTCTGCAGCCCTTCCTGGCTAAAACACTGGCAACGTAATATGTGGTTCCTGAGAAACCAATTGCCTGGCTACTGCTGCTACTTGGCTGTAGTTCAGATTATTGTAGGGCACACCCCAGTCCACATACTCATGAGAGAAGTATGGATGATCTCGTCAACTGTACAAGATCCCGGACACTCGGTAGCTAAGTTGAGCCTTCCAGCCCTTGACTTTCACACCAAAACAAACAATAACATAAATTCTCAGTCATTCATCTTCATTTGCTCACAACATTCGCATTCAATCACCCTTCATTCGTTTCCGCAGCAAGTGGTCATACAGGAAGCATTTGACAGAGCTTAGGCTACGTCCTGATGTCTCCTCCACCTCCTAACACCGGCAGACTGTAGCTTAGAGGCCTAATCACACTACTACCAGGTGTGATTCCCTCACGTTAAAGTGGCCTACAGCTCCCTGAACTAGTCCATTGTGTGAACTACACACAATCCTGTGAACTTATCTTCTACTTTAAAAGTTCACCACTCCTTCAGGGCTCAAACTAGGCCCGGGGGGAATTAAGGTGGATAGTCTATCGATCTGTCACACCTGGGTCGATTCACCAACAACATACCTCCAAGGGGATTGCAACTTAGCACCACTAATTGTCCAAACCTGTTCCTTTATATCTTAAAATTAACTATCAGCCTACTGGGGAGGGGGGAATCCCCTTGACGAGGGGCATGGCGTCCGAAGAAGGCGAAGAAAGGCTGGACGGCCGTTGAAAAGTGCACAGCATGGTTGAGTACTGTCTGGCAGGATAGGATAGCCAGTGCCGTCTTGAGGGACGAATGGAGCCTCTCCGTGGTGCTGTTTCCTCGGGGATGATATGGGGTTGTATGGCAGTTGGCAATCCGATACCTCCGGCAGAGGTCTTGGAACTGCCGGGACACAAACTCCAACCCGTTGTCGTGGACCACAGACTGGGGGGTGCCGAAGTCTGCGAGGTACTGCTCCATGCTCTCCACGACAGTGTGTGTGTGTGTGTGTTTTGTTTTAAGTGGAAATAATTTTTACGAACCTACAGAAATGATCCACTACCGAAATTTTCCACATTCTCCCTTGTTGTGGCAATGTTAGGCAGTGCTCAAAACACTTTGAATCCCACCGCTTAAGCCACCAGTGTGGTGCCCGGGGGGGGGGGGGGGACGGGGGCGTTATTTTATTTTTATTTATAGTTGTTTGTTGTTGTTAATAGTAGTTAATGGTTCCTGATGTTGGATATTTCCCTGAATATTAAGAAAAGAAAGCTGCCACCACCCCCAAAGGTTTAATGAGAATTAGGGGATTCTCAGGGAATTTAATTTCTTCCTAAAGGGAAGTTAAAATATTCGAGAGAGAAAATAATTACTACCAGGGAAATATAGGCGACCAATGAAAAGAAAAGGGAACTAATTTTACAATTTAGTTATTTGGTAGAGTGGACTGAGTTTCAATAAGGCACATGGATTCGTGGATTTGTTTCATATCCTTTTTCAAGAGTGTTGAGCACCTCCCACATTAACCTTACCACATCAACGGAAGGTTAGTATTAACACAGAATCACTTTCTCAGATTTTACTTGAGTTATTTATTTAATGTATACTTTGAATATCACAGGCTGATCACTGAGTCTTAGAAACACGGCTTAGTTATAGTATCAGACAACTTAATGGCTCATGGCAGAAAAACTTCACCTTCCTCAAAAAGAAAATAAATACAGAGTTGGCAATACATATCTCACCTCGAGATACCAAGCTCTTCACACATTACAAATTATACCCTTGACTCCCTTCCCTGAAAAATATCACCTTAAAAATGTTATAATTTTGTAACTGGGCCTGAGAACAGTTAAAGAACCTTTTCTCAGGGGATTTCCGAAAGTAAGGTGATCTCAATGTTTCTGTTTATGCATACATAGTATAACTCTTCCTCACTAAGTAGGAATACGCGATTCCTATTCCTGAATACATGGGCTGGGTCTATCAGACAGTCTTACGTGACACATAGTTTCCTAAAGCTTAACTTGGAAATTTGGCAGTGGCTTTCTAGCCGTTCATTTATCTACATCATTAAAGAAAGTAAATGAGAAATTGGTGTAACTGTCGTGGAGGCATTCTTTCCCTGTGAACACAATCAATGGTGAACCACGAGTCAGTATAATTCACTTCCTTACTCAGAAGTTAATACACAGTCACAATAACATAGAAATTACCGTGAAAAATATATATTGTACACCATGAAATATTTTGTAGGGAATAGGGGACCATGCGGTTTTGAAACCACGTTGTCCTTCTTTAAGAGAAGGAAATTGGTATTATCCACTTATAATAGATCTCAATAAGGGTTTACATGTATTGTCAGACTATTGGGGAAGATTATGGACTATATAATAATGGCGAGAGGCATTGAATTTCACAAATATTGAGGGATTTCGAGAGCGATGTCACTCACCTGTGAACACAATCAATGGTGAACCACGAGTGACGCTGTCTGGGAAAAAGGCGGGAGATGAGAAGGGGGAAGGGGGGGTTTCGAGGATATTCCTCCTTTGATCTTATTATTAATTGATTATTGAGACGTGAAATAGTTATCAGTTGATAGGAAATTAATTTTGACGCTAAATAAGTGACATTTAGGTATCTATTGAACCTGATCTCTGGATTACTATATAGGGGAACATTTTTGTCTACGTGACTTTTTGCACGTCCCGGGCCCCGGGGCATGATCGCCTCACATGATGCAATATTACGTCATCCTTAACAAAGTTTTGTGGGAAGATAACTAAGTAGGTTAATTATATTAGACTATGGAGAGCATTTTGACAAGTTAATAACTATTAATAATGATAAGATTATGATATTAATTTCTTTCCATAGAAAACTGTCTTGTGGGAGGGGTTGACTGCATAGGATTTGAAAGTTTGGAGAAACAATTCTAATATAAACATTAATATAAACATATAGTATAAAAGTATGAATAATGTGTGAGTAAAAACATTTATATAATGCAGTATCCCCTTGGGAATACAGGATCTAAGGGCAGACTAAACAAAACAAAAAAGGTACATTCAGTAGGCCTATTTGAGATTAAATTGGAGGCATCACACGACTTTTCCCTCCGGGTGAAATGTTTTTACTCACTAATAATAAAAAAAAAATTACATCCTAACAGGTTTACAATTTAGGAACTGGTTTAGTGGTCACTAAGGCTACAACCCACCTTGGTTTTCCATCAGTCTAACATTCACTCGACCTTCCCCACCACTCCACTACTTCTGCAGCCCTTCCTGGCTAAAACACTGGCAACGTAATATGTGGTTCCTGAGAAACCAATTGCCTGGCTACTGCTGCTACTTGGCTGTAGTTCAGATTATTGTAGGGCACACCCCAGTCCACATACTCATGAGAGAAGTATGGATGATCTCGTCAACTGTACAAGATCCCGGACACTCGGTAGCTAAGTTGAGCCTTCCAGCCCTTGACTTTCACACCAAAACAAACAATAACATAAATTCTCAGTCATTCATCTTCATTTGCTCACAACATTCGCATTCAATCACCCTTCATTCGTTTCCGCAGCAAGTGGTCATACAGGAAGCATTTGACAGAGCTTAGGCTACGTCCTGATGTCTCCTCCACCTCCTAACACCGGCAGACTGTAGCTTAGAGGCCTAATCACACTACTACCAGGTGTGATTCCCTCACGTTAAAGTGGCCTACAGCTCCCTGAACTAGTCCATTGTGTGAACTACACACAATCCTGTGAACTTATCTTCTACTTTAAAAGTTCACCACTCCTTCAGGGCTCAAACTAGGCCCGGGGGGAATTAAGGTGGATAGTCTATCGATCTGTCACACCTGGGTCGATTCACCAACAACATACCTCCAAGGGGATTGCAACTTAGCACCACTAATTGTCCAAACCTGTTCCTTTATATCTTAAAATTAACTATCAGCCTACTGGGGAGGGGGGAATCCCCTTGACGAGGGGCATGGCGTCCGAAGAAGGCGAAGAAAGGCTGGACGGCCGTTGAAAAGTGCACAGCATGGTTGAGTACTGTCTGGCAGGATAGGATAGCCAGTGCCGTCTTGAGGGACGAATGGAGCCTCTCCGTGGTGCTGTTTCCTCGGGGATGATATGGGGTTGTATGGCAGTTGGCAATCCGATACCTCCGGCAGAGGTCTTGGAACTGCCGGGACACAAACTCCAACCCGTTGTCGTGGACCACAGACTGGGGGGTGCCGAAGTCTGCGAGGTACTGCTCCATGCTCTCCACGACAGTGTGTGTGTGTGTGTGTTTTGTTTTAAGTGGAAATAATTTTTACGAACCTACAGAAATGATCCACTACCGAAATTTTCCACATTCTCCCTTGTTGTGGCAATGTTAGGCAGTGCTCAAAACACTTTGAATCCCACCGCTTAAGCCACCAGTGTGGTGCCCGGGGGGGGGGGGGGGGGACGGGGGCGTTATTTTATTTTTATTTATAGTTGTTTGTTGTTGTTAATAGTAGTTAATGGTTCCTGATGTTGGATATTTCCCTGAATATTAAGAAAAGAAAGCTGCCACCACCCCCAAAGGTTTAATGAGAATTAGGGGATTCTCAGGGAATTTAATTTCTTCCTAAAGGGAAGTTAAAATATTCGAGAGAGAAAATAATTACTACCAGGGAAATATAGGCGACCAATGAAAAGAAAAGGGAACTAATTTTACAATTTAGTTATTTGGTAGAGTGGACTGAGTTTCAATAAGGCACATGGATTCGTGGATTTGTTTCATATCCTTTTTCAAGAGTGTTGAGCACCTCCCACATTAACCTTACCACATCAACGGAAGGTTAGTATTAACACAGAATCACTTTCTCAGATTTTACTTGAGTTATTTATTTAATGTATACTTTGAATATCACAGGCTGATCACTGAGTCTTAGAAACACGGCTTAGTTATAGTATCAGACAACTTAATGGCTCATGGCAGAAAAACTTCACCTTCCTCAAAAAGAAAATAAATACAGAGTTGGCAATACATATCTCACCTCGAGATACCAAGCTCTTCACACATTACAAATTATACCCTTGACTCCCTTCCCTGAAAAATATCACCTTAAAAATGTTATAATTTTGTAACTGGGCCTGAGAACAGTTAAAGAACCTTTTCTCAGGGGATTTCCGAAAGTAAGGTGATCTCAATGTTTCTGTTTATGCATACATAGTATAACTCTTCCTCACTAAGTAGGAATACGCGATTCCTATTCCTGAATACATGGGCTGGGTCTATCAGACAGTCTTACGTGACACATAGTTTCCTAAAGCTTAACTTGGAAATTTGGCAGTGGCTTTCTAGCCGTTCATTTATCTACATCATTAAAGAAAGTAAATGAGAAATTGGTGTAACTGTCGTGGAGGCATTCTTTCCCTGTGAACACAATCAATGGTGAACCACGAGTCAGTATAATTCACTTCCTTACTCAGAAGTTAATACACAGTCACAATAACATAGAAATTACCGTGAAAAATATATATTGTACACCATGAAATATTTTGTAGGGAATAGGGGACCATGCGGTTTTGAAACCACGTTGTCCTTCTTTAAGAGAAGGAAATTGGTATTATCCACTTATAATAGATCTCAATAAGGGTTTACATGTATTGTCAGACTATTGGGGAAGATTATGGACTATATAATAATGGCGAGAGGCATTGAATTTCACAAATATTGAGGGATTTCGAGAGCGATGTCACTCACCTGTGAACACAATCAATGGTGAACCACGAGTGACGCTGTCTGGGAAAAAGGCGGGAGATGAGAAGGGGGAAGGGGGGGTTTCGAGAATATTCCTCCTTTGATCTTATTGTTAATTGATTATTGAGACGTGAAATAGTTATCAGTTGATAGGAAATTAATTTTGACGCTAAATAAGTGACATTTAGGTATCTATTGAACCTGATCTCTGGATTACTATATAGGGGAACATTTTTGTCTACGTGACTTTTTGCACGTCCCGGGCCCCGGGGCATGATCGCCTCACATGATGCAATATTACGTCATCCTTAACAAAGTTTTGTGGGAAGATAACTAAGTAGGTTAATTATATTAGACTATGGAGAGCATTTTGACAAGTTAATAACTATTAATAATGATAAGATTATGATATTAATTTCTTTCCATAGAAAACTGTCTTGTGGGAGGGGTTGACTGCATAGGATTTGAAAGTTTGGAGAAACAATTCTAATATAAACATTAATATAAACATATAGTATAAAAGTATGAATAATGTGTGAGTAAAAACATTTATATAATGCAGTATCCCCTTGGGAATACAGGATCTAAGGGCAGACTAAACAAAACAAAAAAGGTACATTCAGTAGGCCTATTTGAGATTAAATTGGAGGCATCACACGACTTTTCCCTCCGGGTGAAATGTTTTTACTCACTAATAATAAAAAAAAAATTACATCCTAACAGGTTTACAATTTAGGAACTGGTTTAGTGGTCACTAAGGCTACAACCCACCTTGGTTTTCCATCAGTCTAACATTCACTCGACCTTCCCCACCACTCCACTACTTCTGCAGCCCTTCCTGGCTAAAACACTGGCAACGTAATATGTGGTTCCTGAGAAACCAATTGCCTGGCTACTGCTGCTACTTGGCTGTAGTTCAGATTATTGTAGGGCACACCCCAGTCCACATACTCATGAGAGAAGTATGGATGATCTCGTCAACTGTACAAGATCCCGGACACTCGGTAGCTAAGTTGAGCCTTCCAGCCCTTGACTTTCACACCAAAACAAACAATAACATAAATTCTCAGTCATTCATCTTCATTTGCTCACAACATTCGCATTCAATCACCCTTCATTCGTTTCCGCAGCAAGTGGTCATACAGGAAGCATTTGACAGAGCTTAGGCTACGTCCTGATGTCTCCTCCACCTCCTAACACCGGCAGACTGTAGCTTAGAGGCCTAATCACACTACTACCAGGTGTGATTCCCTCACGTTAAAGTGGCCTACAGCTCCCTGAACTAGTCCATTGTGTGAACTACACACAATCCTGTGAACTTATCTTCTACTTTAAAAGTTCACCACTCCTTCAGGGCTCAAACTAGGCCCGGGGGGAATTAAGGTGGATAGTCTATCGATCTGTCACACCTGGGTCGATTCACCAACAACATACCTCCAAGGGGATTGCAACTTAGCACCACTAATTGTCCAAACCTGTTCCTTTATATCTTAAAATTAACTATCAGCCTACTGGGGAGGGGGGAATCCCCTTGACGAGGGGCATGGCGTCCGAAGAAGGCGAAGAAAGGCTGGACGGCCGTTGAAAAGTGCACAGCATGGTTGAGTACTGTCTGGCAGGATAGGATAGCCAGTGCCGTCTTGAGGGACGAATGGAGCCTCTCCGTGGTGCTGTTTCCTCGGGGATGATATGGGGTTGTATGGCAGTTGGCAATCCGATACCTCCGGCAGAGGTCTTGGAACTGCCGGGACACAAACTCCAACCCGTTGTCGTGGACCACAGACTGGGGGGTGCCGAAGTCTGCGAGGTACTGCTCCATGCTCTCCACGACAGTGTGTGTGTGTGTGTGTTTTGTTTTAAGTGGAAATAATTTTTACGAACCTACAGAAATGATCCACTACCGAAATTTTCCACATTCTCCCTTGTTGTGGCAATGTTAGGCAGTGCTCAAAACACTTTGAATCCCACCGCTTAAGCCACCAGTGTGGTGCCCGGGGGGGGGGGGGGGACGGGGGCGTTATTTTATTTTTATTTATAGTTGTTTGTTGTTGTTAATAGTAGTTAATGGTTCCTGATGTTGGATATTTCCCTGAATATTAAGAAAAGAAAGCTGCCACCACCCCCAAAGGTTTAATGAGAATTAGGGGATTCTCAGGGAATTTAATTTCTTCCTAAAGGGAAGTTAAAATATTCGAGAGAGAAAATAATTACTACCAGGGAAATATAGGCGACCAATGAAAAGAAAAGGGAACTAATTTTACAATTTAGTTATTTGGTAGAGTGGACTGAGTTTCAATAAGACACATGGATTCGTGGATTTGTTTCATATCCTTTTTCAAGAGTGTTGAGCACCTCCCACATTAACCTTACCACATCAACGGAAGGTTAGTATTAACACAGAATCACTTTCTCAGATTTTACTTGAGTTATTTATTTAATGTATACTTTGAATATCACAGGCTGATCACTGAGTCTTAGAAACACGGCTTAGTTATAGTATCAGACAACTTAATGGCTCATGGCAGAAAAACTTCACCTTCCTCAAAAAGAAAATAAATACAGAGTTGGCAATACATATCTCACCTCGAGATACCAAGCTCTTCACACATTACAAATTATACCCTTGACTCCCTTCCCTGAAAAATATCACCTTAAAAATGTTATAATTTTGTAACTGGGCCTGAGAACAGTTAAAGAACCTTTTCTCAGGGGATTTCCGAAAGTAAGGTGATCTCAATGTTTCTGTTTATGCATACATAGTATAACTCTTCCTCACTAAGTAGGAATACGCGATTCCTATTCCTGAATACATGGGCTGGGTCTATCAGACAGTCTTACGTGACACATAGTTTCCTAAAGCTTAACTTGGAAATTTGGCAGTGGCTTTCTAGCCGTTCATTTATCTACATCATTAAAGAAAGTAAATGAGAAATTGGTGTAACTGTCGTGGAGGCATTCTTTCCCTGTGAACACAATCAATGGTGAACCACGAGTCAGTATAATTCACTTCCTTACTCAGAAGTTAATACACAGTCACAATAACATAGAAATTACCGTGAAAAATATATATTGTACACCATGAAATATTTTGTAGGGAATAGGGGACCATGCGGTTTTGAAACCACGTTGTCCTTCTTTAAGAGAAGGAAATTGGTATTATCCACTTATAATAGATCTCAATAAGGGTTTACATGTATTGTCAGACTATTGGGGAAGATTATGGACTATATAATAATGGCGAGAGGCATTGAATTTCACAAATATTGAGGGATTTCGAGAGCGATGTCACTCACCTGTGAACACAATCAATGGTGAACCACAAGTGACGCTGTCTGGGAAAAAGGCGGGAGATGAGAAGGGGGAAGGGGGGGTTTCGAGGATATTCCTCCTTTGATCTTATTATTAATTGATTATTGAGACGTGAAATAGTTATCAGTTGATAGGAAATTAATTTTGACGCTAAATAAGTGACATTTAGGTATCTATTGAACCTGATCTCTGGATTACTATATAGGGGAACATTTTTGTCTACGTGGCTTTTTGCACGTCCCGGGCCCCGGGGCATGATCGCCTCACATGATGCAATATTACGTCATCCTTAACAAAGTTTTGTGGGAAGATAACTAAGTAGGTTAATTATATTAGACTATGGAGAGCATTTTGACAAGTTAATAACTATTAATAATGATAAGATTATGATATTAATTTCTTTCCATAGAAAACTGTCTTGTGGGAGGGGTTGACTGCATAGGATTTGAAAGTTTGGAGAAACAATTCTAATATAAACATTAATATAAACATATAGTATAAAAGTATGAATAATGTGTGAGTAAAAACATTTATATAATGCAGTATCCCCTTGGGAATACAGGATCTAAGGGCAGACTAAACAAAACAAAAAAGGTACATTCAGTAGGCCTATTTGAGATTAAATTGGAGGCATCACACGACTTTTCCCTCCGGGTGAAATGTTTTTACTCACTAATAATAAAAAAAAAATTACATCCTAACAGGTTTACAATTTAGGAACTGGTTTAGTGGTCACTAAGGCTACAACCCACCTTGGTTTTCCATCAGTCTAACATTCACTCGACCTTCCCCACCACTCCACTACTTCTGCAGCCCTTCCTGGCTAAAACACTGGCAACGTAATATGTGGTTCCTGAGAAACCAATTGCCTGGCTACTGCTGCTACTTGGCTGTAGTTCAGATTATTGTAGGGCACACCCCAGTCCACATACTCATGAGAGAAGTATGGATGATCTCGTCAACTGTACAAGATCCCGGACACTCGGTAGCTAAGTTGAGCCTTCCAGCCCTTGACTTTCACACCAAAACAAACAATAACATAAATTCTCAGTCATTCATCTTCATTTGCTCACAACATTCGCATTCAATCACCCTTCATTCGTTTCCGCAGCAAGTGGTCATACAGGAAGCATTTGACAGAGCTTAGGCTACGTCCTGATGTCTCCTCCACCTTCTAACACCGGCAGACTGTAGCTTAGAGGCCTAATCACACTACTACCAGGTGTGATTCCCTCACGTTAAAGTGGCCTACAGCTCCCTGAACTAGTCCATTGTGTGAACTACACACAATCCTGTGAACTTATCTTCTACTTTAAAAGTTCACCACTCCTTCAGGGCTCAAACTAGGCCCGGGGGGAATTAAGGTGGATAGTCTATCGATCTGTCACACCTGGGTCGATTCACCAACAACATACCTCCAAGGGGATTGCAACTTAGCACCACTAATTGTCCAAACCTGTTCCTTTATATCTTAAAATTAACTATCAGCCTACTGGGGAGGGGGGAATCCCCTTGACGAGGGGCATGGCGTCCGAAGAAGGCGAAGAAAGGCTGGACGGCCGTTGAAAAGTGCACAGCATGGTTGAGTACTGTCTGGCAGGATAGGATAGCCAGTGCCGTCTTGAGGGACGAATGGAGCCTCTCCGTGGTGCTGTTTCCTCGGGGATGATATGGGGTTGTATGGCAGTTGGCAATCCGATACCTCCGGCAGAGGTCTTGGAACTGCCGGGACACAAACTCCAACCCGTTGTCGTGGACCACAGACTGGGGGGTGCCGAAGTCTGCGAGGTACTGCTCCATGCTCTCCACGACAGTGTGTGTGTGTGTGTGTTTTGTTTTAAGTGGAAATAATTTTTACGAACCTACAGAAATGATCCACTACCGAAATTTTCCACATTCTCCCTTGTTGTGGCAATGTTAGGCAGTGCTCAAAACACTTTGAATCCCACCGCTTAAGCCACCAGTGTGGTGCCCGGGGGGGGGGGGGGGGGGACGGGGGCGTTATTTTATTTTTATTTATAGTTGTTTGTTGTTGTTAATAGTAGTTAATGGTTCCTGATGTTGGATATTTCCCTGAATATTAAGAAAAGAAAGCTGCCACCACCCCCAAAGGTTTAATGAGAATTAGGGGATTCTCAGGGAATTTAATTTCTTCCTAAAGGGAAGTTAAAATATTCGAGAGAGAAAATAATTACTACCAGGGAAATATAGGCGACCAATGAAAAGAAAAGGGAACTAATTTTACAATTTAGTTATTTGGTAGAGTGGACTGAGTTTCAATAAGGCACATGGATTCGTGGATTTGTTTCATATCCTTTTTCAAGAGTGTTGAGCACCTCCCACATTAACCTTACCACATCAACGGAAGGTTAGTATTAACACAGAATCACTTTCTCAGATTTTACTTGAGTTATTTATTTAATGTATACTTTGAATATCACAGGCTGATCACTGAGTCTTAGAAACACGGCTTAGTTATAGTATCAGACAACTTAATGGCTCATGGCAGAAAAACTTCACCTTCCTCAAAAAGAAAATAAATACAGAGTTGGCAATACATATCTCACCTCGAGATACCAAGCTCTTCACACATTACAAATTATACCCTTGACTCCCTTCCCTGAAAAATATCACCTTAAAAATGTTATAATTTTGTAACTGGGCCTGAGAACAGTTAAAGAACCTTTTCTCAGGGGATTTCCGAAAGTAAGGTGATCTCAATGTTTCTGTTTATGCATACATAGTATAACTCTTCCTCACTAAGTAGGAATACGCGATTCCTATTCCTGAATACATGGGCTGGGTCTATCAGACAGTCTTACGTGACACATAGTTTCCTAAAGCTTAACTTGGAAATTTGGCAGTGGCTTTCTAGCCGTTCATTTATCTACATCATTAAAGAAAGTAAATGAGAAATTGGTGTAACTGTCGTGGAGGCATTCTTTCCCTGTGAACACAATCAATGGTGAACCACGAGTCAGTATAATTCACTTCCTTACTCAGAAGTTAATACACAGTCACAATAACATAGAAATTACCGTGAAAAATATATATTGTACACCATGAAATATTTTGTAGGGAATAGGGGACCATGCGGTTTTGAAACCACGTTGTCCTTCTTTAAGAGAAGGAAATTGGTATTATCCACTTATAATAGATCTCAATAAGGGTTTACATGTATTGTCAGACTATTGGGGAAGATTATGGACTATATAATAATGGCGAGAGGCATTGAATTTCACAAATATTGAGGGATTTCGAGAGCGATGTCACTCACCTGTGAACACAATCAATGGTGAACCACGAGTGACGCTGTCTGGGAAAAAGGCGGGAGATGAGAAGGGGGAAGGGGGGGTTTCGAGGATATTCCTCCTTTGATCTTATTATTAATTGATTATTGAGACGTGAAATAGTTATCAGTTGATAGGAAATTAATTTTGACGCTAAATAAGTGACATTTAGGTATCTATTGAACCTGATCTCTGGATTACTATATAGGGGAACATTTTTGTCTACGTGACTTTTTGCACGTCCCGGGCCCCGGGGCATGATCGCCTCACATGATGCAATATTACGTCATCCTTAACAAAGTTTTGTGGGAAGATAACTAAGTAGGTTAATTATATTAGACTATGGAGAGCATTTTGACAAGTTAATAACTATTAATAATGATAAGATTATGATATTAATTTCTTTCCATAGAAAACTGTCTTGTGGGAGGGGTTGACTGCATAGGATTTGAAAGTTTGGAGAAACAATTCTAATATAAACATTAATATAAACATATAGTATAAAAGTATGAATAATGTGTGAGTAAAAACATTTATATAATGCAGTATCCCCTTGGGAATACAGGATCTAAGGGCAGACTAAACAAAACAAAAAAGGTACATTCAGTAGGCCTATTTGAGATTAAATTGGAGGCATCACACGACTTTTCCCTCCGGGTGAAATGTTTTTACTCACTAATAATAAAAAAAAAATTACATCCTAACAGGTTTACAATTTAGGAACTGGTTTAGTGGTCACTAAGGCTACAACCCACCTTGGTTTTCCATCAGTCTAACATTCACTCGACCTTCCCCACCACTCCACTACTTCTGCAGCCCTTCCTGGCTAAAACACTGGCAACGTAATATGTGGTTCCTGAGAAACCAATTGCCTGGCTACTGCTGCTACTTGGCTGTAGTTCAGATTATTGTAGGGCACACCCCAGTCCACATACTCATGAGAGAAGTATGGATGATCTCGTCAACTGTACAAGATCCCGGACACTCGGTAGCTAAGTTGAGCCTTCCAGCCCTTGACTTTCACACCAAAACAAACAATAACATAAATTCTCAGTCATTCATCTTCATTTGCTCACAACATTCGCATTCAATCACCCTTCATTCGTTTCCGCAGCAAGTGGTCATACAGGAAGCATTTGACAGAGCTTAGGCTACGTCCTGATGTCTCCTCCACCTCCTAACACCGGCAGACTGTAGCTTAGAGGCCTAATCACACTACTACCAGGTGTGATTCCCTCACGTTAAAGTGGCCTACAGCTCCCTGAACTAGTCCATTGTGTGAACTACACACAATCCTGTGAACTTATCTTCTACTTTAAAAGTTCACCACTCCTTCAGGGCTCAAACTAGGCCCGGGGGGAATTAAGGTGGATAGTCTATCGATCTGTCACACCTGGGTCGATTCACCAACAACATACCTCCAAGGGGATTGCAACTTAGCACCACTAATTGTCCAAACCTGTTCCTTTATATCTTAAAATTAACTATCAGCCTACTGGGGAGGGGGGAATCCCCTTGACGAGGGGCATGGCGTCCGAAGAAGGCGAAGAAAGGCTGGACGGCCGTTGAAAAGTGCACAGCATGGTTGAGTACTGTCTGGCAGGATAGGATAGCCAGTGCCGTCTTGAGGGACGAATGGAGCCTCTCCGTGGTGCTGTTTCCTCGGGGATGATATGGGGTTGTATGGCAGTTGGCAATCCGATACCTCCGGCAGAGGTCTTGGAACTGCCGGGACACAAACTCCAACCCGTTGTCGTGGACCACAGACTGGGGGGTGCCGAAGTCTGCGAGGTACTGCTCCATGCTCTCCACGACAGTGTGTGTGTGTGTGTGTTTTGTTTTAAGTGGAAATAATTTTTACGAACCTACAGAAATGATCCACTACCGAAATTTTCCACATTCTCCCTTGTTGTGGCAATGTTAGGCAGTGCTCAAAACACTTTGAATCCCACCGCTTAAGCCACCAGTGTGGTGCCCGGGGGGGGGGGGGGGGGACGGGGGCGTTATTTTATTTTTATTTATAGTTGTTTGTTGTTGTTAATAGTAGTTAATGGTTCCTGATGTTGGATATTTCCCTGAATATTAAGAAAAGAAAGCTGCCACCACCCCCAAAGGTTTAATGAGAATTAGGGGATTCTCAGGGAATTTAATTTCTTCCTAAAGGGAAGTTAAAATATTCGAGAGAGAAAATAATTACTACCAGGGAAATATAGGCGACCAATGAAAAGAAAAGGGAACTAATTTTACAATTTAGTTATTTGGTAGAGTGGACTGAGTTTCAATAAGGCACATGGATTCGTGGATTTGTTTCATATCCTTTTTCAAGAGTGTTGAGCACCTCCCACATTAACCTTACCACATCAACGGAAGGTTAGTATTAACACAGAATCACTTTCTCAGATTTTACTTGAGTTATTTATTTAATGTATACTTTGAATATCACAGGCTGATCACTGAGTCTTAGAAACACGGCTTAGTTATAGTATCAGACAACTTAATGGCTCATGGCAGAAAAACTTCACCTTCCTCAAAAAGAAAATAAATACAGAGTTGGCAATACATATCTCACCTCGAGATACCAAGCTCTTCACACATTACAAATTATACCCTTGACTCCCTTCCCTGAAAAATATCACCTTAAAAATGTTATAATTTTGTAACTGGGCCTGAGAACAGTTAAAGAACCTTTTCTCAGGGGATTTCCGAAAGTAAGGTGATCTCAATGTTTCTGTTTATGCATACATAGTATAACTCTTCCTCACTAAGTAGGAATACGCGATTCCTATTCCTGAATACATGGGCTGGGTCTATCAGACAGTCTTACGTGACACATAGTTTCCTAAAGCTTAACTTGGAAATTTGGCAGTGGCTTTCTAGCCGTTCATTTATCTACATCATTAAAGAAAGTAAATGAGAAATTGGTGTAACTGTCGTGGAGGCATTCTTTCCCTGTGAACACAATCAATGGTGAACCACGAGTCAGTATAATTCACTTCCTTACTCAGAAGTTAATACACAGTCACAATAACATAGAAATTACCGTGAAAAATATATATTGTACACCATGAAATATTTTGTAGGGAATAGGGGACCATGCGGTTTTGAAACCACGTTGTCCTTCTTTAAGAGAAGGAAATTGATATTATCCACTTATAATAGATCTCAATAAGGGTTTACATGTATTGTCAGACTATTGGGGAAGATTATGGACTATATAATAATGGCGAGAGGCATTGAATTTCACAAATATTGAGGGATTTCGAGAGCGATGTCACTCACCTGTGAACACAATCAATGGTGAACCACGAGTGACGCTGTCTGGGAAAAAGGCGGGAGATGAGAAGGGGGAAGGGGGGGTTTCGAGAATATTCCTCCTTTGATCTTATTGTTAATTGATTATTGAGACGTGAAATAGTTATCAGTTGATAGGAAATTAATTTTGACGCTAAATAAGTGACATTTAGGTATCTATTGAACCTGATCTCTGGATTACTATATAGGGGAACATTTTTGTCTACGTGACTTTTTGCACGTCCCGGGCCCCGGGGCATGATCGCCTCACATGATGCAATATTACGTCATCCTTAACAAAGTTTTGTGGGAAGATAACTAAGTAGGTTAATTATATTAGACTATGGAGAGCATTTTGACAAGTTAATAACTATTAATAATGATAAGATTATGATATTAATTTCTTTCCATAGAAAACTGTCTTGTGGGAGGGGTTGACTGCATAGGATTTGAAAGTTTGGAGAAACAATTCTAATATAAACATTAATATAAACATATAGTATAAAAGTATGAATAATGTGTGAGTAAAAACATTTATATAATGCAGTATCCCCTTGGGAATACAGGATCTAAGGGCAGACTAAACAAAACAAAAAAGGTACATTCAGTAGGCCTATTTGAGATTAAATTGGAGGCATCACACGACTTTTCCCTCCGGGTGAAATGTTTTTACTCACTAATAATAAAAAAAAAATTACATCCTAACAGGTTTACAATTTAGGAACTGGTTTAGTGGTCACTAAGGCTACAACCCACCTTGGTTTTCCATCAGTCTAACATTCACTCGACCTTCCCCACCACTCCACTACTTCTGCAGCCCTTCCTGGCTAAAACACTGGCAACGTAATATGTGGTTCCTGAGAAACCAATTGCCTGGCTACTGCTGCTACTTGGCTGTAGTTCAGATTATTGTAGGGCACACCCCAGTCCACATACTCATGAGAGAAGTATGGATGATCTCGTCAACTGTACAAGATCCCGGACACTCGGTAGCTAAGTTGAGCCTTCCAGCCCTTGACTTTCACACCAAAACAAACAATAACATAAATTCTCAGTCATTCATCTTCATTTGCTCACAACATTCGCATTCAATCACCCTTCATTCGTTTCCGCAGCAAGTGGTCATACAGGAAGCATTTGACAGAGCTTAGGCTACGTCCTGATGTCTCCTCCACCTCCTAACACCGGCAGACTGTAGCTTAGAGGCCTAATCACACTACTACCAGGTGTGATTCCCTCACGTTAAAGTGGCCTACAGCTCCCTGAACTAGTCCATTGTGTGAACTACACACAATCCTGTGAACTTATCTTCTACTTTAAAAGTTCACCACTCCTTCAGGGCTCAAACTAGGCCCGGGGGGAATTAAGGTGGATAGTCTATCGATCTGTCACACCTGGGTCGATTCACCAACAACATACCTCCAAGGGGATTGCAACTTAGCACCACTAATTGTCCAAACCTGTTCCTTTATATCTTAAAATTAACTATCAGCCTACTGGGGAGGGGGGAATCCCCTTGACGAGGGGCATGGCGTCCGAAGAAGGCGAAGAAAGGCTGGACGGCCGTTGAAAAGTGCACAGCATGGTTGAGTACTGTCTGGCAGGATAGGATAGCCAGTGCCGTCTTGAGGGACGAATGGAGCCTCTCCGTGGTGCTGTTTCCTCGGGGATGATATGGGGTTGTATGGCAGTTGGCAATCCGATACCTCCGGCAGAGGTCTTGGAACTGCCGGGACACAAACTCCAACCCGTTGTCGTGGACCACAGACTGGGGGGTGCCGAAGTCTGCGAGGTACTGCTCCATGCTCTCCACGACAGTGTGTGTGTGTGTGTGTTTTGTTTTAAGTGGAAATAATTTTTACGAACCTACAGAAATGATCCACTACCGAAATTTTCCACATTCTCCCTTGTTGTGGCAATGTTAGGCAGTGCTCAAAACACTTTGAATCCCACCGCTTAAGCCACCAGTGTGGTGCCCGGGGGGGGGGGGGGGGGACGGGGGCGTTATTTTATTTTTATTTATAGTTGTTTGTTGTTGTTAATAGTAGTTAATGGTTCCTGATGTTGGATATTTCCCTGAATATTAAGAAAAGAAAGCTGCCACCACCCCCAAAGGTTTAATGAGAATTAGGGGATTCTCAGGGAATTTAATTTCTTCCTAAAGGGAAGTTAAAATATTCGAGAGAGAAAATAATTACTACCAGGGAAATATAGGCGACCAATGAAAAGAAAAGGGAACTAATTTTACAATTTAGTTATTTGGTAGAGTGGACTGAGTTTCAATAAGGCACATGGATTCGTGGATTTGTTTCATATCCTTTTTCAAGAGTGTTGAGCACCTCCCACATTAACCTTACCACATCAACGGAAGGTTAGTATTAACACAGAATCACTTTCTCAGATTTTACTTGAGTTATTTATTTAATGTATACTTTGAATATCACAGGCTGATCACTGAGTCTTAGAAACACGGCTTAGTTATAGTATCAGACAACTTAATGGCTCATGGCAGAAAAACTTCACCTTCCTCAAAAAGAAAATAAATACAGAGTTGGCAATACATATCTCACCTCGAGATACCAAGCTCTTCACACATTACAAATTATACCCTTGACTCCCTTCCCTGAAAAATATCACCTTAAAAATGTTATAATTTTGTAACTGGGCCTGAGAACAGTTAAAGAACCTTTTCTCAGGGGATTTCCGAAAGTAAGGTGATCTCAATGTTTCTGTTTATGCATACATAGTATAACTCTTCCTCACTAAGTAGGAATACGCGATTCCTATTCCTGAATACATGGGCTGGGTCTATCAGACAGTCTTACGTGACACATAGTTTCCTAAAGCTTAACTTGGAAATTTGGCAGTGGCTTTCTAGCCGTTCATTTATCTACATCATTAAAGAAAGTAAATGAGAAATTGGTGTAACTGTCGTGGAGGCATTCTTTCCCTGTGAACACAATCAATGGTGAACCACGAGTCAGTATAATTCACTTCCTTACTCAGAAGTTAATACACAGTCACAATAACATAGAAATTACCGTGAAAAATATATATTGTACACCATGAAATATTTTGTAGGGAATAGGGGACCATGCGGTTTTGAAACCACGTTGTCCTTCTTTAAGAGAAGGAAATTGGTATTATCCACTTATAATAGATCTCAATAAGGGTTTACATGTATTGTCAGACTATTGGGGAAGATTATGGACTATATAATAATGGCGAGAGGCATTGAATTTCACAAATATTGAGGGATTTCGAGAGCGATGTCACTCACCTGTGAACACAATCAATGGTGAACCACAAGTGACGCTGTCTGGGAAAAAGGCGGGAGATGAGAAGGGGGAAGGGGGGGTTTCGAGGATATTCCTCCTTTGATCTTATTATTAATTGATTATTGAGACGTGAAATAGTTATCAGTTGATAGGAAATTAATTTTGACGCTAAATAAGTGACATTTAGGTATCTATTGAACCTGATCTCTGGATTACTATATAGGGGAACATTTTTGTCTACGTGGCTTTTTGCACGTCCCGGGCCCCGGGGCATGATCGCCTCACATGATGCAATATTACGTCATCCTTAACAAAGTTTTGTGGGAAGATAACTAAGTAGGTTAATTATATTAGACTATGGAGAGCATTTTGACAAGTTAATAACTATTAATAATGATAAGATTATGATATTAATTTCTTTCCATAGAAAACTGTCTTGTGGGAGGGGTTGACTGCATAGGATTTGAAAGTTTGGAGAAACAATTCTAATATAAACATTAATATAAACATATAGTATAAAAGTATGAATAATGTGTGAGTAAAAACATTTATATAATGCAGTATCCCCTTGGGAATACAGGATCTAAGGGCAGACTAAACAAAACAAAAAAGGTACATTCAGTAGGCCTATTTGAGATTAAATTGGAGGCATCACACGACTTTTCCCTCCGGGTGAAATGTTTTTACTCACTAATAATAAAAAAAAAATTACATCCTAACAGGTTTACAATTTAGGAACTGGTTTAGTGGTCACTAAGGCTACAACCCACCTTGGTTTTCCATCAGTCTAACATTCACTCGACCTTCCCCACCACTCCACTACTTCTGCAGCCCTTCCTGGCTAAAACACTGGCAACGTAATATGTGGTTCCTGAGAAACCAATTGCCTGGCTACTGCTGCTACTTGGCTGTAGTTCAGATTATTGTAGGGCACACCCCAGTCCACATACTCATGAGAGAAGTATGGATGATCTCGTCAACTGTACAAGATCCCGGACACTCGGTAGCTAAGTTGAGCCTTCCAGCCCTTGACTTTCACACCAAAACAAACAATAACATAAATTCTCAGTCATTCATCTTCATTTGCTCACAACATTCGCATTCAATCACCCTTCATTCGTTTCCGCAGCAAGTGGTCATACAGGAAGCATTTGACAGAGCTTAGGCTACGTCCTGATGTCTCCTCCACCTTCTAACACCGGCAGACTGTAGCTTAGAGGCCTAATCACACTACTACCAGGTGTGATTCCCTCACGTTAAAGTGGCCTACAGCTCCCTGAACTAGTCCATTGTGTGAACTACACACAATCCTGTGAACTTATCTTCTACTTTAAAAGTTCACCACTCCTTCAGGGCTCAAACTAGGCCCGGGGGGAATTAAGGTGGATAGTCTATCGATCTGTCACACCTGGGTCGATTCACCAACAACATACCTCCAAGGGGATTGCAACTTAGCACCACTAATTGTCCAAACCTGTTCCTTTATATCTTAAAATTAACTATCAGCCTACTGGGGAGGGGGGAATCCCCTTGACGAGGGGCATGGCGTCCGAAGAAGGCGAAGAAAGGCTGGACGGCCGTTGAAAAGTGCACAGCATGGTTGAGTACTGTCTGGCAGGATAGGATAGCCAGTGCCGTCTTGAGGGACGAATGGAGCCTCTCCGTGGTGCTGTTTCCTCGGGGATGATATGGGGTTGTATGGCAGTTGGCAATCCGATACCTCCGGCAGAGGTCTTGGAACTGCCGGGACACAAACTCCAACCCGTTGTCGTGGACCACAGACTGGGGGGTGCCGAAGTCTGCGAGGTACTGCTCCATGCTCTCCACGACAGTGTGTGTGTGTGTGTGTTTTGTTTTAAGTGGAAATAATTTTTACGAACCTACAGAAATGATCCACTACCGAAATTTTCCACATTCTCCCTTGTTGTGGCAATGTTAGGCAGTGCTCAAAACACTTTGAATCCCACCGCTTAAGCCACCAGTGTGGTGCCCGGGGGGGGGGGGGGGGGGACGGGGGCGTTATTTTATTTTTATTTATAGTTGTTTGTTGTTGTTAATAGTAGTTAATGGTTCCTGATGTTGGATATTTCCCTGAATATTAAGAAAAGAAAGCTGCCACCACCCCCAAAGGTTTAATGAGAATTAGGGGATTCTCAGGGAATTTAATTTCTTCCTAAAGGGAAGTTAAAATATTCGAGAGAGAAAATAATTACTACCAGGGAAATATAGGCGACCAATGAAAAGAAAAGGGAACTAATTTTACAATTTAGTTATTTGGTAGAGTGGACTGAGTTTCAATAAGGCACATGGATTCGTGGATTTGTTTCATATCCTTTTTCAAGAGTGTTGAGCACCTCCCACATTAACCTTACCACATCAACGGAAGGTTAGTATTAACACAGAATCACTTTCTCAGATTTTACTTGAGTTATTTATTTAATGTATACTTTGAATATCACAGGCTGATCACTGAGTCTTAGAAACACGGCTTAGTTATAGTATCAGACAACTTAATGGCTCATGGCAGAAAAACTTCACCTTCCTCAAAAAGAAAATAAATACAGAGTTGGCAATACATATCTCACCTCGAGATACCAAGCTCTTCACACATTACAAATTATACCCTTGACTCCCTTCCCTGAAAAATATCACCTTAAAAATGTTATAATTTTGTAACTGGGCCTGAGAACAGTTAAAGAACCTTTTCTCAGGGGATTTCCGAAAGTAAGGTGATCTCAATGTTTCTGTTTATGCATACATAGTATAACTCTTCCTCACTAAGTAGGAATACGCGATTCCTATTCCTGAATACATGGGCTGGGTCTATCAGACAGTCTTACGTGACACATAGTTTCCTAAAGCTTAACTTGGAAATTTGGCAGTGGCTTTCTAGCCGTTCATTTATCTACATCATTAAAGAAAGTAAATGAGAAATTGGTGTAACTGTCGTGGAGGCATTCTTTCCCTGTGAACACAATCAATGGTGAACCACGAGTCAGTATAATTCACTTCCTTACTCAGAAGTTAATACACAGTCACAATAACATAGAAATTACCGTGAAAAATATATATTGTACACCATGAAATATTTTGTAGGGAATAGGGGACCATGCGGTTTTGAAACCACGTTGTCCTTCTTTAAGAGAAGGAAATTGGTATTATCCACTTATAATAGATCTCAATAAGGGTTTACATGTATTGTCAGACTATTGGGGAAGATTATGGACTATATAATAATGGCGAGAGGCATTGAATTTCACAAATATTGAGGGATTTCGAGAGCGATGTCACTCACCTGTGAACACAATCAATGGTGAACCACGAGTGACGCTGTCTGGGAAAAAGGCGGGAGATGAGAAGGGGGAAGGGGGGGTTTCGAGGATATTCCTCCTTTGATCTTATTATTAATTGATTATTGAGACGTGAAATAGTTATCAGTTGATAGGAAATTAATTTTGACGCTAAATAAGTGACATTTAGGTATCTATTGAACCTGATCTCTGGATTACTATATAGGGGAACATTTTTGTCTACGTGACTTTTTGCACGTCCCGGGCCCCGGGGCATGATCGCCTCACATGATGCAATATTACGTCATCCTTAACAAAGTTTTGTGGGAAGATAACTAAGTAGGTTAATTATATTAGACTATGGAGAGCATTTTGACAAGTTAATAACTATTAATAATGATAAGATTATGATATTAATTTCTTTCCATAGAAAACTGTCTTGTGGGAGGGGTTGACTGCATAGGATTTGAAAGTTTGGAGAAACAATTCTAATATAAACATTAATATAAACATATAGTATAAAAGTATGAATAATGTGTGAGTAAAAACATTTATATAATGCAGTATCCCCTTGGGAATACAGGATCTAAGGGCAGACTAAACAAAACAAAAAAGGTACATTCAGTAGGCCTATTTGAGATTAAATTGGAGGCATCACACGACTTTTCCCTCCGGGTGAAATGTTTTTACTCACTAATAATAAAAAAAAAATTACATCCTAACAGGTTTACAATTTAGGAACTGGTTTAGTGGTCACTAAGGCTACAACCCACCTTGGTTTTCCATCAGTCTAACATTCACTCGACCTTCCCCACCACTCCACTACTTCTGCAGCCCTTCCTGGCTAAAACACTGGCAACGTAATATGTGGTTCCTGAGAAACCAATTGCCTGGCTACTGCTGCTACTTGGCTGTAGTTCAGATTATTGTAGGGCACACCCCAGTCCACATACTCATGAGAGAAGTATGGATGATCTCGTCAACTGTACAAGATCCCGGACACTCGGTAGCTAAGTTGAGCCTTCCAGCCCTTGACTTTCACACCAAAACAAACAATAACATAAATTCTCAGTCATTCATCTTCATTTGCTCACAACATTCGCATTCAATCACCCTTCATTCGTTTCCGCAGCAAGTGGTCATACAGGAAGCATTTGACAGAGCTTAGGCTACGTCCTGATGTCTCCTCCACCTCCTAACACCGGCAGACTGTAGCTTAGAGGCCTAATCACACTACTACCAGGTGTGATTCCCTCACGTTAAAGTGGCCTACAGCTCCCTGAACTAGTCCATTGTGTGAACTACACACAATCCTGTGAACTTATCTTCTACTTTAAAAGTTCACCACTCCTTCAGGGCTCAAACTAGGCCCGGGGGGAATTAAGGTGGATAGTCTATCGATCTGTCACACCTGGGTCGATTCACCAACAACATACCTCCAAGGGGATTGCAACTTAGCACCACTAATTGTCCAAACCTGTTCCTTTATATCTTAAAATTAACTATCAGCCTACTGGGGAGGGGGGAATCCCCTTGACGAGGGGCATGGCGTCCGAAGAAGGCGAAGAAAGGCTGGACGGCCGTTGAAAAGTGCACAGCATGGTTGAGTACTGTCTGGCAGGATAGGATAGCCAGTGCCGTCTTGAGGGACGAATGGAGCCTCTCCGTGGTGCTGTTTCCTCGGGGATGATATGGGGTTGTATGGCAGTTGGCAATCCGATACCTCCGGCAGAGGTCTTGGAACTGCCGGGACACAAACTCCAACCCGTTGTCGTGGACCACAGACTGGGGGGTGCCGAAGTCTGCGAGGTACTGCTCCATGCTCTCCACGACAGTGTGTGTGTGTGTGTGTTTTGTTTTAAGTGGAAATAATTTTTACGAACCTACAGAAATGATCCACTACCGAAATTTTCCACATTCTCCCTTGTTGTGGCAATGTTAGGCAGTGCTCAAAACACTTTGAATCCCACCGCTTAAGCCACCAGTGTGGTGCCCGGGGGGGGGGGGGGGGGGGGGACGGGGGCGTTATTTTATTTTTATTTATAGTTGTTTGTTGTTGTTAATAGTAGTTAATGGTTCCTGATGTTGGATATTTCCCTGAATATTAAGAAAAGAAAGCTGCCACCACCCCCAAAGGTTTAATGAGAATTAGGGGATTCTCAGGGAATTTAATTTCTTCCTAAAGGGAAGTTAAAATATTCGAGAGAGAAAATAATTACTACCAGGGAAATATAGGCGACCAATGAAAAGAAAAGGGAACTAATTTTACAATTTAGTTATTTGGTAGAGTGGACTGAGTTTCAATAAGGCACATGGATTCGTGGATTTGTTTCATATCCTTTTTCAAGAGTGTTGAGCACCTCCCACATTAACCTTACCACATCAACGGAAGGTTAGTATTAACACAGAATCACTTTCTCAGATTTTACTTGAGTTATTTATTTAATGTATACTTTGAATATCACAGGCTGATCACTGAGTCTTAGAAACACGGCTTAGTTATAGTATCAGACAACTTAATGGCTCATGGCAGAAAAACTTCACCTTCCTCAAAAAGAAAATAAATACAGAGTTGGCAATACATATCTCACCTCGAGATACCAAGCTCTTCACACATTACAAATTATACCCTTGACTCCCTTCCCTGAAAAATATCACCTTAAAAATGTTATAATTTTGTAACTGGGCCTGAGAACAGTTAAAGAACCTTTTCTCAGGGGATTTCCGAAAGTAAGGTGATCTCAATGTTTCTGTTTATGCATACATAGTATAACTCTTCCTCACTAAGTAGGAATACGCGATTCCTATTCCTGAATACATGGGCTGGGTCTATCAGACAGTCTTACGTGACACATAGTTTCCTAAAGCTTAACTTGGAAATTTGGCAGTGGCTTTCTAGCCGTTCATTTATCTACATCATTAAAGAAAGTAAATGAGAAATTGGTGTAACTGTCGTGGAGGCATTCTTTCCCTGTGAACACAATCAATGGTGAACCACGAGTCAGTATAATTCACTTCCTTACTCAGAAGTTAATACACAGTCACAATAACATAGAAATTACCGTGAAAAATATATATTGTACACCATGAAATATTTTGTAGGGAATAGGGGACCATGCGGTTTTGAAACCACGTTGTCCTTCTTTAAGAGAAGGAAATTGATATTATCCACTTATAATAGATCTCAATAAGGGTTTACATGTATTGTCAGACTATTGGGGAAGATTATGGACTATATAATAATGGCGAGAGGCATTGAATTTCACAAATATTGAGGGATTTCGAGAGCGATGTCACTCACCTGTGAACACAATCAATGGTGAACCACGAGTGACGCTGTCTGGGAAAAAGGCGGGAGATGAGAAGGGGGAAGGGGGGGTTTCGAGAATATTCCTCCTTTGATCTTATTGTTAATTGATTATTGAGACGTGAAATAGTTATCAGTTGATAGGAAATTAATTTTGACGCTAAATAAGTGACATTTAGGTATCTATTGAACCTGATCTCTGGATTACTATATAGGGGAACATTTTTGTCTACGTGACTTTTTGCACGTCCCGGGCCCCGGGGCATGATCGCCTCACATGATGCAATATTACGTCATCCTTAACAAAGTTTTGTGGGAAGATAACTAAGTAGGTTAATTATATTAGACTATGGAGAGCATTTTGACAAGTTAATAACTATTAATAATGATAAGATTATGATATTAATTTCTTTCCATAGAAAACTGTCTTGTGGGAGGGGTTGACTGCATAGGATTTGAAAGTTTGGAGAAACAATTCTAATATAAACATTAATATAAACATATAGTATAAAAGTATGAATAATGTGTGAGTAAAAACATTTATATAATGCAGTATCCCCTTGGGAATACAGGATCTAAGGGCAGACTAAACAAAACAAAAAAGGTACATTCAGTAGGCCTATTTGAGATTAAATTGGAGGCATCACACGACTTTTCCCTCCGGGTGAAATGTTTTTACTCACTAATAATAAAAAAAAAATTACATCCTAACAGGTTTACAATTTAGGAACTGGTTTAGTGGTCACTAAGGCTACAACCCACCTTGGTTTTCCATCAGTCTAACATTCACTCGACCTTCCCCACCACTCCACTACTTCTGCAGCCCTTCCTGGCTAAAACACTGGCAACGTAATATGTGGTTCCTGAGAAACCAATTGCCTGGCTACTGCTGCTACTTGGCTGTAGTTCAGATTATTGTAGGGCACACCCCAGTCCACATACTCATGAGAGAAGTATGGATGATCTCGTCAACTGTACAAGATCCCGGACACTCGGTAGCTAAGTTGAGCCTTCCAGCCCTTGACTTTCACACCAAAACAAACAATAACATAAATTCTCAGTCATTCATCTTCATTTGCTCACAACATTCGCATTCAATCACCCTTCATTCGTTTCCGCAGCAAGTGGTCATACAGGAAGCATTTGACAGAGCTTAGGCTACGTCCTGATGTCTCCTCCACCTCCTAACACCGGCAGACTGTAGCTTAGAGGCCTAATCACACTACTACCAGGTGTGATTCCCTCACGTTAAAGTGGCCTACAGCTCCCTGAACTAGTCCATTGTGTGAACTACACACAATCCTGTGAACTTATCTTCTACTTTAAAAGTTCACCACTCCTTCAGGGCTCAAACTAGGCCCGGGGGGAATTAAGGTGGATAGTCTATCGATCTGTCACACCTGGGTCGATTCACCAACAACATACCTCCAAGGGGATTGCAACTTAGCACCACTAATTGTCCAAACCTGTTCCTTTATATCTTAAAATTAACTATCAGCCTACTGGGGAGGGGGGAATCCCCTTGACGAGGGGCATGGCGTCCGAAGAAGGCGAAGAAAGGCTGGACGGCCGTTGAAAAGTGCACAGCATGGTTGAGTACTGTCTGGCAGGATAGGATAGCCAGTGCCGTCTTGAGGGACGAATGGAGCCTCTCCGTGGTGCTGTTTCCTCGGGGATGATATGGGGTTGTATGGCAGTTGGCAATCCGATACCTCCGGCAGAGGTCTTGGAACTGCCGGGACACAAACTCCAACCCGTTGTCGTGGACCACAGACTGGGGGGTGCCGAAGTCTGCGAGGTACTGCTCCATGCTCTCCACGACAGTGTGTGTGTGTGTGTGTTTTGTTTTAAGTGGAAATAATTTTTACGAACCTACAGAAATGATCCACTACCGAAATTTTCCACATTCTCCCTTGTTGTGGCAATGTTAGGCAGTGCTCAAAACACTTTGAATCCCACCGCTTAAGCCACCAGTGTGGTGCCCGGGGGGGGGGGGGGGGGACGGGGGCGTTATTTTATTTTTATTTATAGTTGTTTGTTGTTGTTAATAGTAGTTAATGGTTCCTGATGTTGGATATTTCCCTGAATATTAAGAAAAGAAAGCTGCCACCACCCCCAAAGGTTTAATGAGAATTAGGGGATTCTCAGGGAATTTAATTTCTTCCTAAAGGGAAGTTAAAATATTCGAGAGAGAAAATAATTACTACCAGGGAAATATAGGCGACCAATGAAAAGAAAAGGGAACTAATTTTACAATTTAGTTATTTGGTAGAGTGGACTGAGTTTCAATAAGGCACATGGATTCGTGGATTTGTTTCATATCCTTTTTCAAGAGTGTTGAGCACCTCCCACATTAACCTTACCACATCAACGGAAGGTTAGTATTAACACAGAATCACTTTCTCAGATTTTACTTGAGTTATTTATTTAATGTATACTTTGAATATCACAGGCTGATCACTGAGTCTTAGAAACACGGCTTAGTTATAGTATCAGACAACTTAATGGCTCATGGCAGAAAAACTTCACCTTCCTCAAAAAGAAAATAAATACAGAGTTGGCAATACATATCTCACCTCGAGATACCAAGCTCTTCACACATTACAAATTATACCCTTGACTCCCTTCCCTGAAAAATATCACCTTAAAAATGTTATAATTTTGTAACTGGGCCTGAGAACAGTTAAAGAACCTTTTCTCAGGGGATTTCCGAAAGTAAGGTGATCTCAATGTTTCTGTTTATGCATACATAGTATAACTCTTCCTCACTAAGTAGGAATACGCGATTCCTATTCCTGAATACATGGGCTGGGTCTATCAGACAGTCTTACGTGACACATAGTTTCCTAAAGCTTAACTTGGAAATTTGGCAGTGGCTTTCTAGCCGTTCATTTATCTACATCATTAAAGAAAGTAAATGAGAAATTGGTGTAACTGTCGTGGAGGCATTCTTTCCCTGTGAACACAATCAATGGTGAACCACGAGTCAGTATAATTCACTTCCTTACTCAGAAGTTAATACACAGTCACAATAACATAGAAATTACCGTGAAAAATATATATTGTACACCATGAAATATTTTGTAGGGAATAGGGGACCATGCGGTTTTGAAACCACGTTGTCCTTCTTTAAGAGAAGGAAATTGGTATTATCCACTTATAATAGATCTCAATAAGGGTTTACATGTATTGTCAGACTATTGGGGAAGATTATGGACTATATAATAATGGCGAGAGGCATTGAATTTCACAAATATTGAGGGATTTCGAGAGCGATGTCACTCACCTGTGAACACAATCAATGGTGAACCACGAGTGACGCTGTCTGGGAAAAAGGCGGGAGATGAGAAGGGGGAAGGGGGGGTTTCGAGGATATTCCTCCTTTGATCTTATTGTTAATTGATTATTGAGACGTGAAATAGTTATCAGTTGATAGGAAATTAATTTTGACGCTAAATAAGTGACATTTAGGTATCTATTGAACCTGATCTCTGGATTACTATATAGGGGAACATTTTTGTCTACGTGACTTTTTGCACGTCCCGGGCCCCGGGGCATGATCGCCTCACATGATGCAATATTACGTCATCCTTAACAAAGTTTTGTGGGAAGATAACTAAGTAGGTTAATTATATTAGACTAGAGCATTTTGACAAGTTAATAACTATTAATAATGATAAGATTATGATATTAATTTCTTTCCATAGAAAACTGTCTTGTGGGAGGGGTTGACTGCATAGGATTTGAAAGTTTGGAGAAACAATTCTAATATAAACATTAATATAAACATATAGTATAAAAGTATGAATAATGTGTGAGTAAAAACATTTATATAATGCAGTATCCCCTTGGGAATACAGGATCTAAGGGCAGACTAAACAAAACAAAAAAGGTACATTCAGTAGGCCTATTTGAGATTAAATTGGAGGCATCACACGACTTTTCCCTCCGGGTGAAATGTTTTTACTCACTAATAATAAAAAAAAAATTACATCCTAACAGGTTTACAATTTAGGAACTGGTTTAGTGGTCACTAAGGCTACAACCCACCTTGGTTTTCCATCAGTCTAACATTCACTCGACCTTCCCCACCACTCCACTACTTCTGCAGCCCTTCCTGGCTAAAACACTGGCAACGTAATATGTGGTTCCTGAGAAACCAATTGCCTGGCTACTGCTGCTACTTGGCTGTAGTTCAGATTATTGTAGGGCACACCCCAGTCCACATACTCATGAGAGAAGTATGGATGATCTCGTCAACTGTACAAGATCCCGGACACTCGGTAGCTAAGTTGAGCCTTCCAGCCCTTGACTTTCACACCAAAACAAACAATAACATAAATTCTCAGTCATTCATCTTCATTTGCTCACAACATTCGCATTCAATCACCCTTCATTCGTTTCCGCAGCAAGTGGTCATACAGGAAGCATTTGACAGAGCTTAGGCTACGTCCTGATGTCTCCTCCACCTCCTAACACCGGCAGACTGTAGCTTAGAGGCCTAATCACACTACTACCAGGTGTGATTCCCTCACGTTAAAGTGGCCTACAGCTCCCTGAACTAGTCCATTGTGTGAACTACACACAATCCTGTGAACTTATCTTCTACTTTAAAAGTTCACCACTCCTTCAGGGCTCAAACTAGGCCCGGGGGGAATTAAGGTGGATAGTCTATCGATCTGTCACACCTGGGTCGATTCACCAACAACATACCTCCAAGGGGATTGCAACTTAGCACCACTAATTGTCCAAACCTGTTCCTTTATATCTTAAAATTAACTATCAGCCTACTGGGGAGGGGGGAATCCCCTTGACGAGGGGCATGGCGTCCGAAGAAGGCGAAGAAAGGCTGGACGGCCGTTGAAAAGTGCACAGCATGGTTGAGTACTGTCTGGCAGGATAGGATAGCCAGTGCCGTCTTGAGGGACGAATGGAGCCTCTCCGTGGTGCTGTTTCCTCGGGGATGATATGGGGTTGTATGGCAGTTGGCAATCCGATACCTCCGGCAGAGGTCTTGGAACTGCCGGGACACAAACTCCAACCCGTTGTCGTGGACCACAGACTGGGGGGTGCCGAAGTCTGCGAGGTACTGCTCCATGCTCTCCACGACAGTGTGTGTGTGTGTGTGTTTTGTTTTAAGTGGAAATAATTTTTACGAACCTACAGAAATGATCCACTACCGAAATTTTCCACATTCTCCCTTGTTGTGGCAATGTTAGGCAGTGCTCAAAACACTTTGAATCCCACCGCTTAAGCCACCAGTGTGGTGCCCGGGGGGGGGGGGGGGGGGGACGGGGGCGTTATTTTATTTTTATTTATAGTTGTTTGTTGTTGTTAATAGTAGTTAATGGTTCCTGATGTTGGATATTTCCCTGAATATTAAGAAAAGAAAGCTGCCACCACCCCCAAAGGTTTAATGAGAATTAGGGGATTCTCAGGGAATTTAATTTCTTCCTAAAGGGAAGTTAAAATATTCGAGAGAGAAAATAATTACTACCAGGGAAATATAGGCGACCAATGAAAAGAAAAGGGAACTAATTTTACAATTTAGTTATTTGGTAGAGTGGACTGAGTTTCAATAAGGCACATGGATTCGTGGATTTGTTTCATATCCTTTTTCAAGAGTGTTGAGCACCTCCCACATTAACCTTACCACATCAACGGAAGGTTAGTATTAACACAGAATCACTTTCTCAGATTTTACTTGAGTTATTTATTTAATGTATACTTTGAATATCACAGGCTGATCACTGAGTCTTAGAAACACGGCTTAGTTATAGTATCAGACAACTTAATGGCTCATGGCAGAAAAACTTCACCTTCCTCAAAAAGAAAATAAATACAGAGTTGGCAATACATATCTCACCTCGAGATACCAAGCTCTTCACACATTACAAATTATACCCTTGACTCCCTTCCCTGAAAAATATCACCTTAAAAATGTTATAATTTTGTAACTGGGCCTGAGAACAGTTAAAGAACCTTTTCTCAGGGGATTTCCGAAAGTAAGGTGATCTCAATGTTTCTGTTTATGCATACATAGTATAACTCTTCCTCACTAAGTAGGAATACGCGATTCCTATTCCTGAATACATGGGCTGGGTCTATCAGACAGTCTTACGTGACACATAGTTTCCTAAAGCTTAACTTGGAAATTTGGCAGTGGCTTTCTAGCCGTTCATTTATCTACATCATTAAAGAAAGTAAATGAGAAATTGGTGTAACTGTCGTGGAGGCATTCTTTCCCTGTGAACACAATCAATGGTGAACCACGAGTCAGTATAATTCACTTCCTTACTCAGAAGTTAATACACAGTCACAATAACATAGAAATTACCGTGAAAAATATATATTGTACACCATGAAATATTTTGTAGGGAATAGGGGACCATGCGGTTTTGAAACCACGTTGTCCTTCTTTAAGAGAAGGAAATTGGTATTATCCACTTATAATAGATCTCAATAAGGGTTTACATGTATTGTCAGACTATTGGGGAAGATTATGGACTATATAATAATGGCGAGAGGCATTGAATTTCACAAATATTGAGGGATTTCGAGAGCGATGTCACTCACCTGTGAACACAATCAATGGTGAACCACGAGTGACGCTGTCTGGGAAAAAGGCGGGAGATGAGAAGGGGGAAGGGGGGGTTTCGAGGATATTCCTCCTTTGATCTTATTGTTAATTGATTATTGAGACGTGAAATAGTTATCAGTTGATAGGAAATTAATTTTGACGCTAAATAAGTGACATTTAGGTATCTATTGAACCTGATCTCTGGATTACTATATAGGGGAACATTTTTGTCTACGTGACTTTTTGCACGTCCCGGGCCCCGGGGCATGATCGCCTCACATGATGCAATATTACGTCATCCTTAACAAAGTTTTGTGGGAAGATAACTAAGTAGGTTAATTATATTAGACTATGGAGAGCATTTTGACAAGTTAATAACTATTAATAATGATAAGATTATGATATTAATTTCTTTCCATAGAAAACTGTCTTGTGGGAGGGGTTGACTGCATAGGATTTGAAAGTTTGGAGAAACAATTCTAATATAAACATTAATATAAACATATAGTATAAAAGTATGAATAATGTGTGAGTAAAAACATTTATATAATGCAGTATCCCCTTGGGAATACAGGATCTAAGGGCAGACTAAACAAAACAAAAAAGGTACATTCAGTAGGCCTATTTGAGATTAAATTGGAGGCATCACACGACTTTTCCCTCCGGGTGAAATGTTTTTACTCACTAATAATAAAAAAAAAATTACATCCTAACAGGTTTACAATTTAGGAACTGGTTTAGTGGTCACTAAGGCTACAACCCACCTTGGTTTTCCATCAGTCTAACATTCACTCGACCTTCCCCACCACTCCACTACTTCTGCAGCCCTTCCTGGCTAAAACACTGGCAACGTAATATGTGGTTCCTGAGAAACCAATTGCCTGGCTACTGCTGCTACTTGGCTGTAGTTCAGATTATTGTAGGGCACACCCCAGTCCACATACTCATGAGAGAAGTATGGATGATCTCGTCAACTGTACAAGATCCCGGACACTCGGTAGCTAAGTTGAGCCTTCCAGCCCTTGACTTTCACACCAAAACAAACAATAACATAAATTCTCAGTCATTCATCTTCATTTGCTCACAACATTCGCATTCAATCACCCTTCATTCGTTTCCGCAGCAAGTGGTCATACAGGAAGCATTTGACAGAGCTTAGGCTACGTCCTGATGTCTCCTCCACCTCCTAACACCGGCAGACTGTAGCTTAGAGGCCTAATCACACTACTACCAGGTGTGATTCCCTCACGTTAAAGTGGCCTACAGCTCCCTGAACTAGTCCATTGTGTGAACTACACACAATCCTGTGAACTTATCTTCTACTTTAAAAGTTCACCACTCCTTCAGGGCTCAAACTAGGCCCGGGGGGAATTAAGGTGGATAGTCTATCGATCTGTCACACCTGGGTCGATTCACCAACAACATACCTCCAAGGGGATTGCAACTTAGCACCACTAATTGTCCAAACCTGTTCCTTTATATCTTAAAATTAACTATCAGCCTACTGGGGAGGGGGGAATCCCCTTGACGAGGGGCATGGCGTCCGAAGAAGGCGAAGAAAGGCTGGACGGCCGTTGAAAAGTGCACAGCATGGTTGAGTACTGTCTGGCAGGATAGGATAGCCAGTGCCGTCTTGAGGGACGAATGGAGCCTCTCCGTGGTGCTGTTTCCTCGGGGATGATATGGGGTTGTATGGCAGTTGGCAATCCGATACCTCCGGCAGAGGTCTTGGAACTGCCGGGACACAAACTCCAACCCGTTGTCGTGGACCACAGACTGGGGGGTGCCGAAGTCTGCGAGGTACTGCTCCATGCTCTCCACGACAGTGTGTGTGTGTGTGTGTGTTTTGTTTTAAGTGGAAATAATTTTTACGAACCTACAGAAATGATCCACTACCGAAATTTTCCACATTCTCCCTTGTTGTGGCAATGTTAGGCAGTGCTCAAAACACTTTGAATCCCACCGCTTAAGCCACCAGTGTGGTGCCCGGGGGGGGGGGGGGGGGGGACGGGGGCGTTATTTTATTTTTATTTATAGTTGTTTGTTGTTGTTAATAGTAGTTAATGGTTCCTGATGTTGGATATTTCCCTGAATATTAAGAAAAGAAAGCTGCCACCACCCCCAAAGGTTTAATGAGAATTAGGGGATTCTCAGGGAATTTAATTTCTTCCTAAAGGGAAGTTAAAATATTCGAGAGAGAAAATAATTACTACCAGGGAAATATAGGCGACCAATGAAAAGAAAAGGGAACTAATTTTACAATTTAGTTATTTGGTAGAGTGGACTGAGTTTCAATAAGGCACATGGATTCGTGGATTTGTTTCATATCCTTTTTCAAGAGTGTTGAGCACCTCCCACATTAACCTTACCACATCAACGGAAGGTTAGTATTAACACAGAATCACTTTCTCAGATTTTACTTGAGTTATTTATTTAATGTATACTTTGAATATCACAGGCTGATCACTGAGTCTTAGAAACACGGCTTAGTTATAGTATCAGACAACTTAATGGCTCATGGCAGAAAAACTTCACCTTCCTCAAAAAGAAAATAAATACAGAGTTGGCAATACATATCTCACCTCGAGATACCAAGCTCTTCACACATTACAAATTATACCCTTGACTCCCTTCCCTGAAAAATATCACCTTAAAAATGTTATAATTTTGTAACTGGGCCTGAGAACAGTTAAAGAACCTTTTCTCAGGGGATTTCCGAAAGTAAGGTGATCTCAATGTTTCTGTTTATGCATACATAGTATAACTCTTCCTCACTAAGTAGGAATACGCGATTCCTATTCCTGAATACATGGGCTGGGTCTATCAGACAGTCTTACGTGACACATAGTTTCCTAAAGCTTAACTTGGAAATTTGGCAGTGGCTTTCTAGCCGTTCATTTATCTACATCATTAAAGAAAGTAAATGAGAAATTGGTGTAACTGTCGTGGAGGCATTCTTTCCCTGTGAACACAATCAATGGTGAACCACGAGTCAGTATAATTCACTTCCTTACTCAGAAGTTAATACACAGTCACAATAACATAGAAATTACCGTGAAAAATATATATTGTACACCATGAAATATTTTGTAGGGAATAGGGGACCATGCGGTTTTGAAACCACGTTGTCCTTCTTTAAGAGAAGGAAATTGGTATTATCCACTTATAATAGATCTCAATAAGGGTTTACATGTATTGTCAGACTATTGGGGAAGATTATGGACTATATAATAATGGCGAGAGGCATTGAATTTCACAAATATTGAGGGATTTCGAGAGCGATGTCACTCACCTGTGAACACAATCAATGGTGAACCACGAGTGACGCTGTCTGGGAAAAAGGCGGGAGATGAGAAGGGGGAAGGGGGGGTTTCGAGGATATTCCTCCTTTGATCTTATTATTAATTGATTATTGAGACGTGAAATAGTTATCAGTTGATAGGAAATTAATTTTGACGCTAAATAAGTGACATTTAGGTATCTATTGAACCTGATCTCTGGATTACTATATAGGGGAACATTTTTGTCTACGTGACTTTTTGCACGTCCCGGGCCCCGGGGCATGATCGCCTCACATGATGCAATATTACGTCATCCTTAACAAAGTTTTGTGGGAAGATAACTAAGTAGGTTAATTATATTAGACTATGGAGAGCATTTTGACAAGTTAATAACTATTAATAATGATAAGATTATGATATTAATTTCTTTCCATAGAAAACTGTCTTGTGGGAGGGGTTGACTGCATAGGATTTGAAAGTTTGGAGAAACAATTCTAATATAAACATTAATATAAACATATAGTATAAAAGTATGAATAATGTGTGAGTAAAAACATTTATATAATGCAGTATCCCCTTGGGAATACAGGATCTAAGGGCAGACTAAACAAAACAAAAAAGGTACATTCAGTAGGCCTATTTGAGATTAAATTGGAGGCATCACACGACTTTTCCCTCCGGGTGAAATGTTTTTACTCACTAATAATAAAAAAAAAATTACATCCTAACAGGTTTACAATTTAGGAACTGGTTTAGTGGTCACTAAGGCTACAACCCACCTTGGTTTTCCATCAGTCTAACATTCACTCGACCTTCCCCACCACTCCACTACTTCTGCAGCCCTTCCTGGCTAAAACACTGGCAACGTAATATGTGGTTCCTGAGAAACCAATTGCCTGGCTACTGCTGCTACTTGGCTGTAGTTCAGATTATTGTAGGGCACACCCCAGTCCACATACTCATGAGAGAAGTATGGATGATCTCGTCAACTGTACAAGATCCCGGACACTCGGTAGCTAAGTTGAGCCTTCCAGCCCTTGACTTTCACACCAAAACAAACAATAACATAAATTCTCAGTCATTCATCTTCATTTGCTCACAACATTCGCATTCAATCACCCTTCATTCGTTTCCGCAGCAAGTGGTCATACAGGAAGCATTTGACAGAGCTTAGGCTACGTCCTGATGTCTCCTCCACCTCCTAACACCGGCAGACTGTAGCTTAGAGGCCTAATCACACTACTACCAGGTGTGATTCCCTCACGTTAAAGTGGCCTACAGCTCCCTGAACTAGTCCATTGTGTGAACTACACACAATCCTGTGAACTTATCTTCTACTTTAAAAGTTCACCACTCCTTCAGGGCTCAAACTAGGCCCGGGGGGAATTAAGGTGGATAGTCTATCGATCTGTCACACCTGGGTCGATTCACCAACAACATACCTCCAAGGGGATTGCAACTTAGCACCACTAATTGTCCAAACCTGTTCCTTTATATCTTAAAATTAACTATCAGCCTACTGGGGAGGGGGGAATCCCCTTGACGAGGGGCATGGCGTCCGAAGAAGGCGAAGAAAGGCTGGACGGCCGTTGAAAAGTGCACAGCATGGTTGAGTACTGTCTGGCAGGATAGGATAGCCAGTGCCGTCTTGAGGGACGAATGGAGCCTCTCCGTGGTGCTGTTTCCTCGGGGATGATATGGGGTTGTATGGCAGTTGGCAATCCGATACCTCCGGCAGAGGTCTTGGAACTGCCGGGACACAAACTCCAACCCGTTGTCGTGGACCACAGACTGGGGGGTGCCGAAGTCTGCGAGGTACTGCTCCATGCTCTCCACGACAGTGTGTGTGTGTGTGTGTTTTGTTTTAAGTGGAAATAATTTTTACGAACCTACAGAAATGATCCACTACCGAAATTTTCCACATTCTCCCTTGTTGTGGCAATGTTAGGCAGTGCTCAAAACACTTTGAATCCCACCGCTTAAGCCACCAGTGTGGTGCCCGGGGGGGGGGGGGGGGGGACGGGGGCGTTATTTTATTTTTATTTATAGTTGTTTGTTGTTGTTAATAGTAGTTAATGGTTCCTGATGTTGGATATTTCCCTGAATATTAAGAAAAGAAAGCTGCCACCACCCCCAAAGGTTTAATGAGAATTAGGGGATTCTCAGGGAATTTAATTTCTTCCTAAAGGGAAGTTAAAATATTCGAGAGAGAAAATAATTACTACCAGGGAAATATAGGCGACCAATGAAAAGAAAAGGGAACTAATTTTACAATTTAGTTATTTGGTAGAGTGGACTGAGTTTCAATAAGGCACATGGATTCGTGGATTTGTTTCATATCCTTTTTCAAGAGTGTTGAGCACCTCCCACATTAACCTTACCACATCAACGGAAGGTTAGTATTAACACAGAATCACTTTCTCAGATTTTACTTGAGTTATTTATTTAATGTATACTTTGAATATCACAGGCTGATCACTGAGTCTTAGAAACACGGCTTAGTTATAGTATCAGACAACTTAATGGCTCATGGCAGAAAAACTTCACCTTCCTCAAAAAGAAAATAAATACAGAGTTGGCAATACATATCTCACCTCGAGATACCAAGCTCTTCACACATTACAAATTATACCCTTGACTCCCTTCCCTGAAAAATATCACCTTAAAAATGTTATAATTTTGTAACTGGGCCTGAGAACAGTTAAAGAACCTTTTCTCAGGGGATTTCCGAAAGTAAGGTGATCTCAATGTTTCTGTTTATGCATACATAGTATAACTCTTCCTCACTAAGTAGGAATACGCGATTCCTATTCCTGAATACATGGGCTGGGTCTATCAGACAGTCTTACGTGACACATAGTTTCCTAAAGCTTAACTTGGAAATTTGGCAGTGGCTTTCTAGCCGTTCATTTATCTACATCATTAAAGAAAGTAAATGAGAAATTGGTGTAACTGTCGTGGAGGCATTCTTTCCCTGTGAACACAATCAATGGTGAACCACGAGTCAGTATAATTCACTTCCTTACTCAGAAGTTAATACACAGTCACAATAACATAGAAATTACCGTGAAAAATATATATTGTACACCATGAAATATTTTGTAGGGAATAGGGGACCATGCGGTTTTGAAACCACGTTGTCCTTCTTTAAGAGAAGGAAATTGGTATTATCCACTTATAATAGATCTCAATAAGGGTTTACATGTATTGTCAGACTATTGGGGAAGATTATGGACTATATAATAATGGCGAGAGGCATTGAATTTCACAAATATTGAGGGATTTCGAGAGCGATGTCACTCACCTGTGAACACAATCAATGGTGAACCACGAGTGACGCTGTCTGGGAAAAAGGCGGGAGATGAGAAGGGGGAAGGGGGGGTTTCGAGGATATTCCTCCTTTGATCTTATTGTTAATTGATTATTGAGACGTGAAATAGTTATCAGTTGATAGGAAATTAATTTTGACGCTAAATAAGTGACATTTAGGTATCTATTGAACCTGATCTCTGGATTACTATATAGGGGAACATTTTTGTCTACGTGACTTTTTGCACGTCCCGGGCCCCGGGGCATGATCGCCTCACATGATGCAATATTACGTCATCCTTAACAAAGTTTTGTGGGAAGATAACTAAGTAGGTTAATTATATTAGACTATGGAGAGCATTTTGACAAGTTAATAACTATTAATAATGATAAGATTATGATATTAATTTCTTTCCATAGAAAACTGTCTTGTGGGAGGGGTTGACTGCATAGGATTTGAAAGTTTGGAGAAACAATTCTAATATAAACATTAATATAAACATATAGTATAAAAGTATGAATAATGTGTGAGTAAAAACATTTATATAATGCAGTATCCCCTTGGGAATACAGGATCTAAGGGCAGACTAAACAAAACAAAAAAGGTACATTCAGTAGGCCTATTTGAGATTAAATTGGAGGCATCACACGACTTTTCCCTCCGGGTGAAATGTTTTTACTCACTAATAATAAAAAAAAAATTACATCCTAACAGGTTTACAATTTAGGAACTGGTTTAGTGGTCACTAAGGCTACAACCCACCTTGGTTTTCCATCAGTCTAACATTCACTCGACCTTCCCCACCACTCCACTACTTCTGCAGCCCTTCCTGGCTAAAACACTGGCAACGTAATATGTGGTTCCTGAGAAACCAATTGCCTGGCTACTGCTGCTACTTGGCTGTAGTTCAGATTATTGTAGGGCACACCCCAGTCCACATACTCATGAGAGAAGTATGGATGATCTCGTCAACTGTACAAGATCCCGGACACTCGGTAGCTAAGTTGAGCCTTCCAGCCCTTGACTTTCACACCAAAACAAACAATAACATAAATTCTCAGTCATTCATCTTCATTTGCTCACAACATTCGCATTCAATCACCCTTCATTCGTTTCCGCAGCAAGTGGTCATACAGGAAGCATTTGACAGAGCTTAGGCTACGTCCTGATGTCTCCTCCACCTCCTAACACCGGCAGACTGTAGCTTAGAGGCCTAATCACACTACTACCAGGTGTGATTCCCTCACGTTAAAGTGGCCTACAGCTCCCTGAACTAGTCCATTGTGTGAACTACACACAATCCTGTGAACTTATCTTCTACTTTAAAAGTTCACCACTCCTTCAGGGCTCAAACTAGGCCCGGGGGGAATTAAGGTGGATAGTCTATCGATCTGTCACACCTGGGTCGATTCACCAACAACATACCTCCAAGGGGATTGCAACTTAGCACCACTAATTGTCCAAACCTGTTCCTTTATATCTTAAAATTAACTATCAGCCTACTGGGGAGGGGGGAATCCCCTTGACGAGGGGCATGGCGTCCGAAGAAGGCGAAGAAAGGCTGGACGGCCGTTGAAAAGTGCACAGCATGGTTGAGTACTGTCTGGCAGGATAGGATAGCCAGTGCCGTCTTGAGGGACGAATGGAGCCTCTCCGTGGTGCTGTTTCCTCGGGGATGATATGGGGTTGTATGGCAGTTGGCAATCCGATACCTCCGGCAGAGGTCTTGGAACTGCCGGGACACAAACTCCAACCCGTTGTCGTGGACCACAGACTGGGGGGTGCCGAAGTCTGCGAGGTACTGCTCCATGCTCTCCACGACAGTGTGTGTGTGTGTGTGTTTTGTTTTAAGTGGAAATAATTTTTACGAACCTACAGAAATGATCCACTACCGAAATTTTTCCACATTCTCCCTTGTTGTGGCAATGTTAGGCAGTGCTCAAAACACTTTGAATCCCACCGCTTAAGCCACCAGTGTGGTGCCCGGGGGGGGGGGGGGGGGGGGGGACGGGGGCGTTATTTTATTTTTATTTTATAGTTGTTTGTTGTTGTTAATAGTAGTTAATGGTTCCTGATGTTGGATATTTTCCCTGAATATTAAGAAAAGAAAGCTGCCACCACCCCCAAAGGTTTAATGAGAATTAGGGGATTCTCAGGGAATTTAATTTCTTCCTAAAGGGAAGTTAAAATATTCGAGAGAGAAAATAATTACTACCAGGGAAATATAGGCGACCAATGAAAAAGAAAAGGGAACTAATTTTACAATTTAGTTTATTTGGTAGAGTGGACTGAGTTTCAATAAGGCACATGGATTCGTGGATTTGTTTCATATCCTTTTTCAAGAGTGTTGAGCACCTCCCACATTAACCTTACCACATCAACGGAAGGTTAGTATTAACACAGAATCACTTTCTCAGATTTTACTTGAGTTATTTATTTAATGTATACTTTGAATATCACAGGCTGATCACTGAGTCTTAGAAACACGGCTTAGTTATAGTATCAGACAACTTAATGGCTCATGGCAGAAAAAACTTCACCTTCCTCAAAAAGAAAAATAAATACAGAGTTGGCAATACATATCTCACCTCGAGATACCAAGCTCTTCACACATTACAAATTATACCCTTGACTCCCTTCCCTGAAAAATATCACCTTAAAAATGTTATTAATTTTGTAACTGGGCCTGAGAACAGTTTAAAGAACCTTTTCTCAGGGGATTTCCGAAAGTAAGGTGATCTCAATGTTTCTGTTTTAGTGCAATACATAGTTATAACTCTTCCTCACTAAGTAGGAATACGCGATTCCTATTCCTGAATAACATGGGCTGGGTCTATCAGACAGTCTTACGTGACACATAGTTTCCCTAAAGCTTAACTTGGAAATTTGGCAGTGGCTTTCTAGCCGTTCATTTATCTACATCATTAAAGAGAAAGTAAATGAGAAATTGGTGTAACTGTCGTGGAGGCATTCTCTTTCCCTGTGAAACACAATCAAATGGTGAAACCACGAGTCAGTATAAATTCACTTCCTTACTCAGAAGTTAATACACAGTCACAAATAACATAGAAATATTTACCGTGAAAAATATATATTGTACACCATAGATAGAATATTTTGTAGGGAATAGGGGGACCATGCGGTTTTGAAACCACGTTGTCCTTCTTTAAGAGAAGGAAAATTGGTATTATCCACTTATAATATAGATCTCAAATAAGGGTTTATACATGTATTGTCAGACTATTGGGGGAAGATTATGGACTATAATAATAAATGGGCGAGAGGCATTGAATTTCACAAAATATTGAGGGATTTCGAGAGCGATGTCACTCACCTGTGAACACAATGATGTAGAAGGGGGGAAGGGGGGGTTTTCGATGGGATATTCCTCTTTGATCTTATTATTAATTGATTATTGAGACGTGAAATAGTTATCAGTTGATAGAATTAATTTTGACGCTAAATAGAGTGACATTTAGGTATCTATTGAACTGATCTCTGGATTACTATATATAGGGGAACATTTTTGTTCTTACGTGACTTTTTGCACGTCCCCGGGCCCCGGGGCTGACTGCCTCACATGCATGCAATATTACGTCATCCTTAACAAAGTTTTGTGGGAAGATAACTAAGTAGGTTAATTATATTAGACTATGGAGAGACATTTTGACAAGGTTAATAACTATTAATAATGATAGAATTATGATTTTAATTTCTCTTTCCATAGAAAACTGTCTTGTGGGAGGGGTTGACTGCATAGATTTGAAAGTTTGAGAGAAACAATTCTATATAAACATTAATTTAAACATATAGTATAAAAGTATGAATAATGTGTGAGTAAAAACATTTATATAATGCAGTAACCCCTTGGGATACAGGATCTAAAGAACAAACAAAACAAAACAAAGGTACTTCAGTAGGGCCTATTTGAGATTTAAATTGGAGGCATCACACGACTTTTCCCTCCGGGTGTAATGTTTTTACTCACTAATAGTAAAAAAAAAATTACATCCTAACAGGTTTACAATTTAGGAACTGGTTTAGTGGTCACTAAGGCTACAACCCACCTTGGTTTTCCATCAGTCTAACATTCACTCGACCTTCCCCACACTCCAACTACTCTGCAGCCCTTCCTGGCTAAAACACTGGCGTCGTAATATGTGGTTCTGAGAAACAATTGCCTGGCTACTGCTGCTACTTGGCTGTAGTTCAGATTATTTGTAGGGCACACCCCAGTCCACATACTCTATGAGAGAAGTATGGATGATCTCGTCAACTGTACAAGATCCCGACACTCGGTAGCGAAGTTGAGCCTTCCAGCCCTTTGACTTTCACACCAAAAACAAACAATAACATAAATTCTCATTTCATTTCATTTGCTCACTACATTCGCATTCAACTCACCCTCATTCGGTTTCCGCACAGGCAAGGTGGTCATACAGGGAAGTCATTTGACAGAGCTTAGGCTACGTCCTGATGTCTCCTCCACCTCCTAACAACGGCAGACTGTAGCTTAGAGGCCTAGTCTCCACACTACTACCAGGTGTGATCCCTCACGTTAAAGTGGCTACAGCTCCCTGAATCTAGTCCATTGTGTGACTACACACATCCTGTTGAACTTATATCTCTACTTTAAAAGTTCACCACTCCTTCAGGGCTCAAACTAGGCCCGGGGGGAGGTTAGGGTGGATAGTCTATCGATCTGTCACACATGGGTCGATTCACCAACAACATACCTCAAGGGGATTGCAACTTAGCACCACTAATTGTCCAAACCGTTCCTTTATATCTTAAAATTAACTATCAGCCTACTGGGGAGGGGGGTATTCCCTTGACGAGGGGCATGGCGTCCGAGAAGCGATGAAGGCTGGACGGCGTTGAAAGTAGCACAGATGGTTGAGTTACTGTCTGGCAGGATAGGATAGCCAGTGCCGTCTTGAGGGACGAATGGAGCCATCCGTGGTGCTGTTTCCTCGGGGATGATATGGGGTTGTATGGCAGTTGGCAATCCGATACCCTCCGGCAGAGGGTCTTGGAACTGCCGGGACACAAACTCAACCGTTGTCGTGGACACAGACTGGGGGGGGCGAAGTCTGCGAGGTACTGCTCCATGCTCTCCACGACAGTGTGGGTGTGTGTAGTTGTTTTGTTTTAAGGGAAATAATTTTACGAACTACCGAAATTATCACTACCGATATTTTCCACATTCTCCCTTGTTGTGTGGCAATGTTAGGCAGTGCTCAAAACACTTTGAATCCCACCGCTTAGCCACCAGTGTGGTGCGGCTGGGGGGGGGGGTGACGGGGGGCGTTTTTTTTATTTTATTTATAGTGTTGTTGTTTGTGTTGTTAATAGTGGTTAATTGGTTCCTGATGTTGGATATTTCCCTGAATATAAGAAAGAAAGCTGCCACACCCCAAAGAGTTTAATGAGAATTAGGGGATTCTCAGGTGAATTTAATTTCTTCCTAAAGGGAAGTTAAAATATTCGAGAGAGAAAATAATTATACCAGGGAATATAGGCGACCAATGAAAAAGAAGGGATAACTACATTGTACAATTTAGTTATTTGGTAGAGTGGAGACTGAGTTTCAATAAGACACATGGATTCGTGGATTTGTTTCATATCCTTTTTCAAGAGTGTTGAGCACCTCCCACATTACCTTACCAAATCAACGGAAGGTTAGTATTACACAGAATCACTTCTCTGATTTTTACGTGAGTTATTTATTTAATGTATACTTTGAATATCACAGGCTGTCACTGATTCTTAGAAACACGGCTTAGTTAGAGTATCAGGACAACTTAATGGCTCATGGCAGAAAAAACTTCACCTTCCTCAACAAAGAAAATAAATACAGAGTTGGCAATACTATCTCACCTCGAGATACCAAGCTCTTCAACATTACAAATTTATACCACTTGCTCCCTTTCCCTGAAATATTATCACATTAAAAATGTTATAAATTTTGTAACTGGGCCTGAGAACAGTTAAAGACCTTTTCTCAGGGATTTCCGAAGTAAGGTGATCTCAATGTTCTTGTTTATGCATTACATAGTATAACTCTTCCTCACTAAGTAGGAATACGGCCGATTCCTATTCTGAATACATGAGCTGGGTCTATCAGACAGCTATACGTGACACATAGTTCCTAAAGCTTAACTTGGAAAATTTGGCAGTGGCTTTCTAGCCGTTCATTTTATCTACTATCATAAAGAAAGTAAATGAGAAATTGGTTGTAACTGTCGTGAGCAGTTCTTTTCCACTGTGAAACACATCAATGCGTGAACACGAGATCAGTAGTAATTCACTTCCTTACTCAGAAGCTTATACACAGTCTCAACAGAACAGATTTACCGTGAAAATTTAATAGTTACACCATGAATATGTTTGTAGGGAATAGGTGTCCATG
>JAXIVD010002914.1:2500-50000 GCA_036785275.1 Cancer borealis
ATAGCCTTGATTTGACCTGACCTTACTAGCTCTGACCTGACCTAACTCAAACAGACAACAATAATAATAATAATAATAATAATAATAATAATGATAATAATAACAGGAAATAATAAGTTAGGATTAGTTATTTTTTCTATCTTGTTTAGTTACTTATTTTAGGGTAAGGTTAGGTTTAGTTAAATTAAGTTAGGTTAGATAGGGTAGGGTAGGTTAGGTTAGGTTAAGTTAGGTTTGGTTTAGTTAGGTTAGGTTAAGTTAGTTTTATTTTTAGTTAGATTTGGTTTGGTTTAGTTAAGTTAAATTAATTAAGGTTAGGTTAGGTTAGATTAAGTTTAGGTTAGGTTGGGTTTAGTTAAGTTAGGTTAGGTTAGGTTAGGTTTGGTTTAGTTAAGTAAGGTTACATTAGGTTAAGTTATTTTTACTTAGGTTTAGTTTAGTTAAGTTAAATTAATTAAGGTTTGGTTAGGTTAAATTTAGGTTAGGTTAGGTTTAGTTAAGTTAGGTTAAGTTAGATTTAGTTAAAGTGAAGTTAGGTTTAATCATTTACCAAGAAAAGATTAAAAAAATCAATGTATCACTTAACAACCACTAACTTAGACATCACTACTACTACTATTACCACCACCACCACCACTACTACTACTACTACTACTACTACTACTATTACTATTACTACTAAGCAATCACTGAGTAAGATTGCACCATACATAATAATAATAATAATAATAACAAGTTTCACCAAAGTTATATTAAGCAATTATTCAAGTGTATGTGTGTGTGTGTGTGTGTGTGTGTGTGTGTGTGTGTGTGTGTGTGTGTGTGTGTGGGTGGGTGTGAGGTAAGGGGTAAGTTATGTTGGTGTATGTGTGTGTGTGTGTATGTGGCTTTAGATAACCTTTAGAAATACCTTTAAGTGTGTGTGTGGGGCAGATGAGAAAGTAGAAATAATATATAGACAGACAGACAGACAGACAGACAGATTAATAGACAGTACATATATAAACACATACAGTAATATAGATAGTAAATAGACAGGAGACAGAATACACAATAGAAAGATAGATAGAACGAGAGACACAGAGATAGATAGATGAATAGACAGTAGACAAGATAGAAATAGATACAATAGATAGACAGGTAGGCAAATTAATATATAAACAAACAGACAGACAGACAGACAGACAGATAGATAGAAGCAAACAATATATACTTAATTAATATTACGTAATTTTCCCTAAAGCATATAATAATCTAAGCAGAGAGATAAGATTAGCGTGTGTGTGTGTGTGTGTGTGTGTGTGTGTGTGTGTGTGTGTGTGTGTGTGTGTGTGTGTGTGTGTGTATGAGTGTTTGAATTAGATAACTATATGGATGTGTATGTGTGTGTATGTATGTGACCGTATCAAACACACACCATATTTAAAAAAAGGTGTATGTATGTATGTATGTTTGAATTTGACTATGTACGTAAATGTAGATGTAAGTATGTATGTGTCATCGTCTCCTATGCACACACATACATACGCACATAATATACCAAAATTAAAGACTATATGTGTACGTATGTATGTGTATGTTTGAATTACGAGACTGTGTATGTATGTATGTACGTGTGTGTATGAGTCACTGTATATAGGAACACACAAACACATACACAAACACCAAACCCAGCCCTACCCACGCCCTTAAAATACACACACACACACACGTACATACATACATACACACACACCCTAATACACCTATATAACATAATTAAAACATTTAATTAACCTCACACACACCTGTCCTAATCACCCATTACACCTGCCTCCCTTAATCACCCTTAGCTCCCCTTAACTAACCTCAAATTCCTGAAAAATAAGAAAAAATCAAAAAAAATAATAATCAACCTACACTACTTTCACATTTATAAGGGAGGAAGAAGAGACGTCAGATGACATTTCCCCTTATTTCACCCCTTTCCCCTTTAATTCCCCTCTTTATTTCCCTCGCCCAGGTTAGGTTAATGCTCCAGGTAGAAGTGAGAGCGGTTACCGGGGTGAGGGGAGAAAGGGGCACACAGGAGGAGGAATAATGATCAAAATGAAGGAGGATTGGCGGTAAATAGCGAAGGGTTAGGTTTAACATTTTTTTACCTTCTAATAATCTGGCGATGATGCTGTCTATGTTAAGCTTATCGGTCTCCGCCATTGTGTGTGTGTTATCGGGATCACTAGGACGCGGTAATGGAGGTCGGACGGCGCACTGGGAGGCAGATGAACGCGGATTAAACAGCAGAAGGACACTGTGTTTGCCTTAGTCAAGATGGCAGCCGTAACCGACGTCATGGACCGAACTCCTTCCAACACAGTCTTATGAAAATTCCTCTATTACATGATTTAAAAAGAATTGTACACTTGTAATGGATTTATTATTTATCTTATATATTTTTATTAATATTTTGAATTATTTTGTTGGTTTTAACAGTTTGGTTTGGTGGGAAATGTGATGTTTCCGTTCATACAGCTCTTCTAAAAAGTTATAAATAGTGTTAAGTAAAGTGAAATTAAAGTAAGGTTGGTGGTTTTATTTTTTTTTTCTGGTTTGTATTTTGAATTGGTGAGGAAATTTATATCGGGGAAGAAGGGAAAGTGTCATGTTTCTTGGGTACGAGTTAATGCAGGAACGAGTAGCAGAGTTAAGTGTCATGCGCGCGCCGGTGTCTCAAGGCCCGGGAAACATGAATGAATGTACTACTACTATTACTACTACTACTACTACTACTACTACTACTACTACTACTACTACTACTACTACTACTACTACTACTACTACTACTACTACTACAACTACCACTACTATTACTACTACTACTACTACTACTACTACTACTACTACTACTACTACTACAACTACCACTACTACTATTACTACTACTACTACTACTACTACTACTACTACTACTGCTGCTATTATTGCTACTACTACTATTGCTACTGCTGCTACTACTACTACTACTACTACTACTACTACTACTACTATTACTACTACTACTACTACTACTACTACTTATAATACTACTTATAATACCATATTATTAATACCAATACTACTACGACTACTAATAATAATAACAATAATAATAATAATAATAATAATAATAATAATAATAATAATAATAATAATAGTAATAATAATGTTTTTTTTAATAACTCAAAAATTATGAGGTTTATACGCCCAAAAATGTATAGAATAGTCAAGAAAGAGTAAGAGACGTGCATTATATTGTTCTATAGTGGAATGGAATTGGAATGTGAGTAGCTATAGATGTAGGAATGTATAAAGTATTTTAAATCAGTTTTAATTGGTTTAATCAGCTTTAATTCACTAACAGTTCAAGATATGGAAACAAATACCACAATCACGTTATATTGTGCAAATTTAGGATAGGTCATCTCTATGCATTTTTGTCATATGAGACTAGCATCAGCCAGTAAAGTTAAATAATGGTTATTTCATTAACAAGCACGGATGAAATACAGTTTGATATTATACTATTCAGAAAAATAAGGCCAGATTCGTGTTCAGCATGACCGAAAACCTCATTGTAACAATTTTCATGAGATTCGGAGGTGTGGAAATTTTCATGAAATTTTGTAGGGTACACCCTTAGAATTTTTGACATAAATCATATATTTTGAAATAACTCGAAATTTTTGGGGTTAACGTAAAAAACTTATAGAACATAAGAGAAAGAGCAAAAGACGCCCGTTTTATTGAGCTATAGTAAAATGGAATTGGAGTGTAATTATAGATATAGGAGTGTAAAGTATTATGCATTCATTTCTTTCACAAAATTTTTATTTTCATCATAAATATAAAAATTATTTGAAAAATAATGACAGTATCGGATAGACATTATCAAACTCCATAACTTTACTTCTATACAATGTTTCTATAGGACCAATATTTACGTAGTAAAATTGAAAAACCTTTTTCGACCTCAAATTTTGGTGGAATTTACCGGCCACAAAATTGGAAATGTAAGTATAGATGTAGGAATGTAAAAGGTACTTGTAACAACTTTCGGCGAAATCGCGCCTCTAAGGATAACTGCTAAGACGGGATTTGATTATGTCCTGTGTGTGTGTGCGTGTGTGATGTGTGTAGAGGAGGAGAAGGAAAAATAGTAAAAGATAGAGGAGGAAAAGTAAGAGGAGAAGGAGGAAAAGTAACAACAATAGGAGGTATGATGTGGTATGTAAGTATTTAGAGACATGTCTATGTTTTACCTTCCCGTATTAATTTGTCAGTGTATTGTAAAGTATTAATATATGTTTTTCTATCTGTCTGTTTTTCTGTCTGTTCTGTTTGTTTGTTTGTTTGTCTGTCTGTCTGTCTGTTTTTATGTCTGTCTGTTAAAGCAATTAACTTGCAAGGAATTTAAGAATTGATTAATTTAAACAGCCATGAAAAAAAATAGAGGAGTGTACGTGGCCATATATACAAAGTTATTTCCCTCCTTGCAACCCATACAAAAATAAAATAGTGCTTGTTAATGGGAAAATATTGGAAGCAGTTGAAATTGTATGAAATATATAGGAAAGCGACATAAGAAGTGAAAGTTGTGAAAAAAAAGATGAAGTGATAGAATATATATGTTTTGTATTTTGTTTAATATATATCCATTATGACTTTACATTAACTATAAAAAAATATACAAGTTCATCATAGCATAGTATATTACAAGAATCATATATATTATTATAATTTCTCATTTTTTCCTCTAGTTTGGAGACAACACATCAAATTATAACGAGATCACTATTCCATATCTACCTTGTTATAATACCTAACAATCTAAAATTACAGATACTTATTTATCATAATTATCACATTAATTTTACAATAATATCAAAACTCAAACATATCTTATAACTGAAATAGAGACAACAGTTAGCTAAGACCGAGGCCACGACCAACCATTGTGTGAGAACGTCTGGGAAAATTTTAGCTGGCGTCCCCTGGCTTCCCTTCCCTTCTACACACACACGCACGCACCTACACACTCTACATGGTGTTTGCGTGAGGCTGTAGGTGTGTGGAAGTAGTCTGGAAACTGGAAAGCCTGCTACTCACCGTCCTGGATTGGGTATGTTTTCCAAAGTGTGTTGGTGTGTGTGTGTGGAAATTATCACCGATCTCGTTACGCTCCTTTCTTTTCAATTACACTTATTTTATTTGCGTTTTTTCCCATGCCTGTATAAGAAACCGTTAAGTATTTTTTATAATTTTTTTCCTTTCTTAATTTTTGTTCCATACAGCCTTAGGGAAGTAGTAATGTAGATGTGGATGTGGAGCTTTCGCCTTTATAACGGCAGCTCCTTATGGTGTGTTATCATTATTATTGTTATTATTATTATCAATATTATTTATATTATTGTTGTTGCTTGTATATGACTTCTTGATTAGGCCTGTGACTCCAGCTCCCAAGTTAACATCATTATATTTATTTGATTACGTGTCTGAGTTTACAGCTTACTTTGATTACTTTGATTGAAGTTCTGGTAGAATCACCATGGCCAACTTGCTAGTCCACCGCTTCCACACATTTTTTCAGCCTTCATATACTGCAGTTGGTCGACTATGCAGTTTAATGCTACACCCTGTGGACTTGTATCTTTACTCATCCACACTCCGAGATCTTTGAGGTAGTCCTTCTCTTCAATGGGATCTTTACCTGCAGTGTAGGTGTTTTCCTGCAGGATTTTGTTGGTACCATATCGTAGGATTTCAAAATTTTCGTTGTTGAATGACATGTTGTTTGTTGATGCCCATGTGTATATCTTCTCCAGGTCCCCTTGTGTTGTGTTGTCTGTGTTGTGTGTGTTCATGTATTCATAATTTCTTCCAAGATGTTCTTCTATTTTATTTTTCATTGTTGGCATAAATATAGTCTGTCAGCACTATGGGTCGTGGGTCAGGCATTTGTTTATATCATTTTGGTGTGTGTGATGCTCTCTATTCATGTTTTTCTTATTATTATAATTATCATCATCATTATCATCATCATTATCATCATTATCATCATCATTATCATTATTATCATCATTATTAACATTGTTCCCCCTAGAGATGAGCAGCATGGAGGGCTCAGAGCCGGGCAGCCCTGCAGGGGACTGGGATGACCCCATGAGCCCGGCCTTGAGTCAGCAGGGGACCCCAGCAAGCCCTGAAGACCCTGCCAGCCCTGCCAGCCCACAGGACCCTGCCAGCCCACAGGATCCTATGAGCCCCCAGGACCCTGCAAGCCCTGAAGATCCTATGAGCCCTCAGGACCCTGCAAGCCCTGAAGATCCTATGAGTCCTGGAGATCCTGGGAGCCCTGGAGATCCTGCAAGCCCAGAAGATCCTGCAAGCCCCCAGGATCCTGCCAGCCCTGAAGACCCTGTGAGTGTTGAGTGTCCTGGCAGTCCTGAAGGTCCTATGAGTCCCAAGGGCGTGGCCAGGCCCCAGAGTTCAGCGTCAGGTAGCTCCAACAACAGCCCCAGCAGCCCTGACAGTGATGGCAGCCAGAGTTCAGGTACCCCCACTCCTACCCCTAGCCCCAGCCCAAGCCCTGATGGCCCCTCCAGCCCACAGAGCCCTGAACGGGGCCCACAGACCCCTGAAGACCCCACCCTCACCTCAGGGAACACCAGGACATCCATCCACAGCCCCCAGGACCCCAGGAGTCACCCCAGTCACTCCCCCACCCCTCAAGACCCACGGGGGCAGGGGAGGCTAGCCCCCAGAGAACCCTGGGGCCGCAGCATGACCCAAGAGGCGCCACTCAGCCCCAAGGATCCGGCCAGCCCCGATCACCCCACACACACCCAGCAGGGGGAGCACGCCCCGCCCCCCGCCAGCCCCGGCAAGGAAGACAGACTCTCTGAAATATCTGATGGAGACTCATCGGTGAGTATGTGTGTCTGTATGTACGTGTATGTGTGTGTGTGTGTGTGTGTGTTTACGTAGTTGTAGTATACATGTCATTTATATATATACATTTACATATATTCTTTTTTTATTATTGTTATTATCTTTTTATTATTATTATTATGATTATTATTATTTCATTCTCTATTCATACTCATTTTATTGGTTTGTAAATATTTCCTATGCATGCCTTCAAGTGAAATCAAATTATTATTATCATTATCATTATCATTATCATTATCATTATATACTAAAAAACATTATTATTACTTAGCTGAACTGTACTGATGATGAGGAGGAGGAGCCAAGGAAGAACAGAGAGGGGAAGGAAGAAGAGGAAGGGGAGGAGGGGGAAGAAGAGGAGGAGGAGGTCAAGGAAAAGAAGAGCAGGAGTGAAGGAAGGCAGAGGAGGAGGCAGGGGGAGGACGCCACCCGTGACCCCCCCTCCAAGGGCAAGAGGAGGAGCGATGAAGGACTTGGACTGAAGGACGAGCTGGATTTCGAGGCCGAGAGAGAGAGTGGAGAGGAGGAGGGCGAGGAAGGAGAGGAAGGTGAGTGGAGAGAGGAGGAAGAGGAGGATAGAAGGAGGAGGAGGTATATATATTTTTTGTATTTATATTCTATCTTCTTAAATTTTTCTTTCCATACCTTTCTCTCTCTCTTCCTTCCTTCCTTTCTTCCTTTCTTCCTTCCTTCCTTCCTTCCTTCCTTCCTTCCTTTCTTCCTTCCTTCCTTCCTTCCTTCCTTTCCTCTCCATTCAAAACCAGTTAATCAACCAATCTTTCCCACCCCATTCCAACCCCATTACCATTCCCATTCCAACCACATCCCCATTCCCATTCCAACCCCAACCCCATTCCCATTCTAACCCCATTCCCAGGTGAGGATGGTGAGAAGGGGAGGAAGAAGGTAGACGTAGAGAATAGAGAGGATGGTGAGCTTAGTGATGATGATGACGATGATTCCCTCCTACGCCAGGAACCCAAGACTGTCTGCAGGTAAGGGGGGGAAGGGGAGAGAGAGAGAGAGAGAGATTTGTATGTTCAGAATGTTGTATAAAAAAATATTTGTTGTGATTATATATTCTTGTCTCTTACTCTATACTAATCCTTTCCTCCTCCTCCTCCTCCTCCTCCTCCTCCTCCTCCATCTCCTCCTCCTCCTCCTCCTCCTCCTCCTCCCCCACAGATTCTTCAACAAGGGTCAGTGTACGTGGGGGACCAATTGTCGTTTTCTTCACCCTGGCGTGTCGGACAAGGGAAACTACAATATGTTTGCGCCGCCCAAGCCTCAGTCCACCACAGACAAGGAGGAAGACAGCGAGAGGGGCAGGGTGAGAGAGAGAGAGAGAGAGAGAGAGAGTGTATATATATGTGTGTGTGTGTGTGTGTGTGTGGTAGACTTGCAGAAAAAACTAAAAACTAAAATCCCAGGAAAATAATCGTCGTGTTGAGATCTATTATTGCGACAATTTTTGTTTTACTTAATAATCCTTACGTCTCCTCCTCCTCTTCCTCCTCCTCCTCCTCCTCCTCCTCCACACACAGCCCAGGGAGGTAAGACGCTTCATCCCCGAGCCTTCCCCCTTCGAATCAGCCTGGGAACGAGGACTGCGCTATGCTAAAGAGGTAAGCGTGTACGTATGTATATGTACGTATATATGTGTGTGTACCTTGTTTGAAGTATACAACCTAACACACACCCTCCCCCCCCCACAGATGATGAAACGAGCCAACAAGCGGAAGGAAACGGATGCAGATTTCGAGGAGAAACGATTTAACCTCAGTTTAGGTCAGGCTGAGTTGGACCGAGAGAATGATTACTACACCCGGCCAGCCTCACCCGTGTTCAAACAGCCGGATGAGATTATTGACCAGTACCTTGACCCGTATGAAAAGCAGGCTATTAGGCACTTCAGAGGAGGTGTGTGTGTGTGTGTGTGTTTGTGTGTGTGTGTGTGTGTGTGTGTGTGGCTGTTTTTCCTGCTTTATCCTTTTTTCCTCCTCCTCCTCCTCCTCCTCCTCCTCCTCTTTCTATCCTAACATTATTCCTCTTCCCCCTTCCCCTCCTTGACCTTCGCTTCCCTGACCTGACCCTCTCTTCTCGTTGCAGGTCACTTTGAGAACTTTGAGGTGCGGTACAACGTTGACCCGAGGTACAACAACATGAGGGGAGGTCACGAAAGGTCACGCAGAGACAAGTTCGAGAGAGAGGTGTCTGAGCGCATCCAGAGGCGACCACGGACTACCTCAGGAGGGGACGAGAGGTGTGTGCGCGTGTGTGTGTGTGTGTGTTTGTATGTGTGTGTGTGTTTATGTGTCACAGTCAAAACGTCATATATTTTTTACCTTTATTTCAGTAACTATATTTTTTTTTCCCTCTCCCTCTCCCTCCTCCACCCCTCCCATCCCTCTCTCCCCCTCCTCCCCCCCTCTCCCCCCCTCTTCCCAGGTATGTCAGGGGTCGTGTGTGGCAGGACGATCGTTACATGGAGGTGGCGTCTACAGGGGGCAGTGGGCGGGGGGAGGCGGAGGCGTGGGCAGACCCGTGGGCCCGTAGGAAGACTCCCCCTCGCCTCACCAAGAAGAAGAAGACATCACGTACTCGTAGCTACTCCTCGGGCTCCTCCTCGCACTCCTCCTCAAGGTATAGGTCGTCACACTGGATCTCTTTCTCTCTCTCTCTCTCTCTCTCTCTCTCTCTCTCTTTTTTTTTTTTTTTTTTTTTTTTTGCTTTATTTTTCTCTCCTTTTCTTCTTTTTTCCTCTTTTTTCCTTCTCTTTTCTTCTCTCCCTTCTCTTTTTTCTTCTCCCTTTTTTTTTCTTCTTCTTCTCGTCCTTCTCTTCATTTTACTCTCCTTTTTCTTTCTCTTGTCTTCCTCCTCCTATTTTTTCTTCTCCTCCTCCTCTTCTTTATTCTCCTCTTCCTTCTCTTCCTGTTCCTCTTTTCTCCTCCTCCTCCTGTATTCTGATGTGTTATATAAGCCTCTTCTGCCTCCCCCTTCCTCCCCCTGACACCCCATGCCTCCTCCACAGCAGCAGTCGCAGCCGCAGCGGTAGCAAGTCCAGCCGCACCAGCCTGGGTAGCCGCAGCAGCCACTCCACCTCACACTCGCCCTCCCTCTCACCCGGACCAAGACGACCTAACAATGCAAGGCCAAACCAGGGTGGGTCAAGGTCAACCTCAACAACAATAATACTCACACTTGTACCACTTATATCTAACAGTCACAGTGTATGTCTGTCTATTGAACTAACAACACTAATGATGAACAACAACACTTGACTACCAACACCAGGAGTAGTTTTGTTTGCATTATGATGTGTTGATGTGTGTGTGTTGTGTGTGTTGTATTGAGTAGTGTGTTGTGTTCCTTCAGGTCGTGGTGGTGGTGGTGGTGGTGGTGGTGGTGGTGGTGGTGGTGGTGAGAAGGGCGCGGTGAGGCAGGCCCCCCCACCCATGAGGAGCAGACCCAGCCCACCTCCACCCATGCGGGGCAGACCCAGCCCCCCACCACCCATGCGAGGCCGACCCAGCCCACCCCCACCCATGAGAGGACGCCCCAGCCCACCACCTCCTATGAGGGGCAGACCCAGCCCCCCTCCTCTCATGAGGGGCCGTCCAAGCCCCCCACCACCCATGAGGGGCCGCCCCAGTCCCCCTCCCATGCGAGGCAGGCCAACATCACCTCCCATGCGGAGCCGCCCCAGCCCTCCTCCCATGCGAGGCAGGCCCAGCCCCCCTCCCATGCGAGGGAGAGTCAGTCCCCCGCCCATGAGGGGGAGACCTAGCCCTCCACCCATGCGAGGGAGACCCAGCCCCCCACCCATGCGAGGGAGACCCAGTCCCCCACCCATGCGAGGAAGACCCAGCCCCCCACCCATGCGAGGGAGGGTGAGTCCCCCACCCATGCGGGGCAGACCCAGCCCCCCTCCCATGAGAGGAAGGGTCAGCCCCCCACCACCCTCCCGCCAGCCCCTGCCAAGGAGGCCTGAGGCGCGGGACCCAAGGTGAGGCCCAGGTGCACATGTGTGGTGTGTACAGGTGTGTACAGGTGTGTGTGAGTGTGTACACCCTCACCTGCTGAGGGTGTACACAGGAGCTGCCTTGTGCACCTCAACTATGTTCCTATGTTCCCTTCCCAGGATGGACCGAGGAGACAGAGGGGACCGGGGGGACAGAGTGGAGCGAGGGGAGAGAGGGGAGCGAGTGGACAGGTTTGGCCGGATGAGGAAAGCAAGTCATCACAGCTTCTCTCGCTCTCGATCCAGGTCAAGGTCAAGGTCAAGGTCAACCTCAAGGCCTCCCCGCAGGTCAGTGTGTGTGTGTGTGTGTGTGTCAAAGGTGTGTTTCTCCAGCAATCTATTCACAGATTTTTTTTATCATTATCGCTTTATTTACCGTTCCTCTTCCTTCCTTCCTTCCTTCCTTCTTCACTCCTTTAATTCTTCCTCTTCTCCTTCATTCTTATATTCATCTTCCTCCTTTTTATTTCTTTTTTTTTATTATATTTCTCACTTTCTTCTCCCTGTCCTTCTTCCCTCCATCTTTCTCCTCTTATCTCCATCTTTCCTCCCTATTTCTTTCCTCCATCCCTCCTCATCTATCCCTTTCATATTTCCTCCATCTCTCCACACTTTCCTCCACGTCACCTTCCCTCCTCATCCACCAAACAAACAAACACCATCCGTCATCCGCCTCACCTCCCCCCCCCAGACTCGGCCGCACCTTCTCCAGATCAAGGTCAAGGTCGGCTTCCAGGTCCAGCTCGGCCACCTCCCGCTCCAGGTCAAGGGGCGGCAGTGTCTCAAGGTCAAGGTCGAGGTCGAGGACACACTCCAGAACGCGATCCAGGTCAACTTATTCTCGGTCCAGCTCAGCCTCGAGTGTGGAGAGTAGGCGTAGAGGTGAGTGTGTGTGTGTGTGTGTAGGTGTGTAGGTGTGTGTGTGTATATTTTTCATCATATGTATTTAAAATTTCAATACTTGCCTACTCTTGTCTACCTTCCTTCAGCCTCTCCGTAACCTAACTTGACCTTTCTTTAACCTAACCTGACTTTTTTTTACCTGACCTGACCTCCCTTGCCCCTAACAGCTATGGGTGACAAGAGGCGTATGACCCAGGGCACTGTCTCCTATGGGCAAGCCAAGAGCAAGGTGATGGATCCAGTTAAGGTGAGGAAGAGGAGTCAGATTAATCATTGTTGTGTTGAAACGAAACACACACACATCACTAATTAATCCATATGTGTGTGTATCCTCTTTACACACACACACACACACACACACACACACATACATACATACACACGACCCTAACCTAAACTAACCTGTGTTCCCGCCGCAGCTCTCTGGCCAGAAGCAACAGATTAAGCTCACTCTGAAGGGGTCGGCACTCAAACGTCTGGAGAAACCCGTGCTGCCTCAGGAGGACGACAGTGAGTGGCAGGGCTCGGCAGGGGAGGAGAGGATGGCAGGGAGGGGGTGTGACAGGGTAGGGGAGGAGAGGATGGCAGGGAGCGGGTGTGACAGGGTAGGGGAGGGAGAGGATATGACAGGGTAGGGCAGAGAAGGATGGGTTTGGAAAGGAAGAAGAGGCAGGGTCAGAAGAGTATAGGAAAGAAGGAGTGAGGATGGAAGGTAAAGGAATAGGGAGGGAAGAGGCAAGGGAGAGAGAGGGAGAGGAGGGGAAGGGAGAGAAGGGGAACGCAAGGAAATGAAAAAGAAAGGCAAGGTAAAAGAGTGGGAGAGAGGAGAATATTATAATAAAGATGAGAATACTTAAGTGTCACCCGTCTCTCACCCGCCTAAGTCACCCGTTACTTCCTAGGTGGTGAGTCCGACACTGGAGGCGCAAAGCTGATCAGGAAACGCAAGGCTGAGACACCACCTCCGGAAGCACCACCAGCCAAGGTAACACTAAGAAAGATGACCTGACCTGACCTAACTTGACCTTACCTAAACCTAACATAATCTAATCTAACCTAACTTGACCTTACCTAAACCTAACATAATCTAATTTTACCTTATCTAAACCTAACATAATCTAATCTAACTTAACCTAACTTTACCTTACCTAAACCTAACATAATCTAATCTAACCTAACCTAACCTAAACCTAACATAATCTAATCTAACCTAACCTAACCTAACTTTACCTTACCTAAACCTAACATAATCTAATCTAACCTAACCTTACCTTACCTAAACCTAACATAATCTAATCTAACCTAACCTAACCTAACTTTACCTTACCTAAACCTAACCTAATCTAATCAAATCAAATCTAACCTAACCTAACTTTACCTTACCTAAACCTAACCTAATCTAATCAAATCTAACCTAACCTAACCTAACCTAACTTAACTTTACCTTACCTAAACCTAATATAATCTAATCAAATCTAACTTAACCAAACCTAACTTTACCTTACCTAAACCTAACATAATCTAATCTAATCTAACTTAACCAAACCTAACTTTACCTTACCTAAACCTAACATAATCTAATCAAATCTAACCTAACATAACCTTAACCAACTTAACCTAACCTAAATCTAACGTAATCTAAATCTAACATAATCTAACCTACTATTTTTCTCACTTTTGTTTCTCCTTATCTTTTCTCCTTTTCCTCCTAAACCTAACATAACCTAACACTGAGAACACACAACACCTCTTAACACCCTCCCCCTTTGTTCCTCAGATCGCCCCCCGCACCCCGCCCCCTGCTGCCCCCGCTCCCCCGCTCAGCAAGAAGCCCCAAGCCAATAGACGCGAGGAACTACTGAAACAACTACGAGCGGTGGAAGACGCGATTGCACGGAAACGGACCAAGCTGCCAACCTAGTGTGTGTTTGTATGTGTGTGTGTGTGTGCCTGTGTTTGTGTTTTTGTGTGTGTGTGTCTGTCTGTGTGTATGTGTCTTTTTCAATAGGTTTAGATGGAGTCCACACTTGCATTCCCAAGCTGGTGATATTATTGTTACAGAAATAATCAGGATCACATTTCACTTCCAGCATCATTTGACTCTTGGTTCAGGTGTGTTGACCTTCCTCCCTTCTCTCCCACAGGTAGGTGTGTTGGCCTTGACAGGTAAGCCAAACAGTGATGCTCATCCACCGCCAGCACAGCCACACCTCAAAGTGTACATAGCAAAGGGCTTGCCGGCAGTGTGCCACATCTCCCCCGCCGCCCTGGCCAGACCCACACTGCCCACCGTCACTCATTGACGGGGGCATGAGTGCCCTCGGTGACTGGCGGCTCCTCCTCCATCTCCTCCATGGTCCCATTCATCACTAAGTGGTGTGTTTGGGTGACTGACATGCACTTTTATCATGTATCAAGTAGTGACCCTTGTAGTGCTGCCTTACTCCAGGTGCTCAGCCCACCCTGCCAGGCCGCCTCCGTGCACACCACCTCAGGCCAAGGTTCCGGCCCCGGCCCCGGCCAGCCGCCCGCCCACATGCCAGTTCTTAATTTGGTTTGGTGAAAGTCCTCTCCTGTTATCTCTTAATGAAAGTGTGGCGAGGAACAGTGACGTCAGTGTAATAGTTGTTGTTCCTGTTGTCTGCGAGGGGCCTTCCTCCCCCCCTCCCCTGGCAGCAGTGACCCGGCCTGGCCTGGCATGCTGCATGTGACCATGTGGTGGCCATGTGGTGTCATGAATCATTCCAGCACACCAGCGACACACAACAGCTTCACAACATCAAGGTGCTTCCGCTAACACCCACCACTGCACCACAGACAGGACCTCCCCCGCCCCCACCAACACACACACACACCCTGCCTGCCATGCTGACTGCCACCCAGTGCTGCGCTCACACCACCATCACCACCTCAAGGACATGGACGTACAGCCACACACACCACACCACTGAAGCGTGTGTGCTGCTGGTGACGGGAGGGAGTGAGCACCACACTCAACACACCAGCAGCACACCAGTGAACACCACCATCACCACCAGCACATGAGTGAACACCACCACACCAGCAGCAGCACACCAGTGAACACCACCACACCACCACCAGCAGGGGACGTGAGGGACGGAGTGTGTCGGGTTGTAACACTGAAACAGATGTAAGATTTTTTGTCTTTCTAAAGTGATTAAGGATCATAAACCTTTTTTGCATCACTTTGTGTATCTTTGTGGCAATTCCTGTGTGTGTACCACCACCACCACCTGTGTGTCACCTGTGCACCACCACCACCACCTGTGTACCCTTGAGGTTGAGGATCTTCAAGGTCGCATCGCCGTCACCTGCTGAGTCATCAGTAATAAAATGAAACTGTATTAGAAAAACTTTAATGTACAATACTAAAATGTACAATTCTAAAAGGTAATTACATCCTGGTCACTTACATAATGTGGCAAGAATGGATACCATGAACCTGTCTGGGTCTGCCCGGCCATGGCTGTGTGGCGGCCGCGGCAACCTTGTGGCGGCCATGTTGGGTCTGCTGCTGCTGCTGCTGCTCATGCTTAACAATGGTCATAACGTTACATTCTCTCTGGGTAATGAAAGAAAATGTTTTCAAAACAAGCAACACAAGGGACACCAGAACCACAGCTTGTATGTGTGTGTGTGTGTGTGTGTGTGATAGGACTTTAAAAATAACCAAACCTATTAAAAAACATGATTAACATTAAAGAATCTCCATGAGCTTGGTAGGTATTAGACTGTACAGTTGTGCTAGGGTGAAGGAGGGTGTGCTGTCCCTTACACCCTGCAGCAGCCGTCACCCAGGAGCAAAAACAACCTTGAGGCCACCACAGAGCCACCCACACACACACACACACCCTACTCAATACACACCTTCACTTATACTGGTCTGGTGCCACACAGGTACTGGTTAACTGGTGATCATGTTGGTGCCGCATCTAAACTGTTAAGATGAATGTAGTGAAGGTGTCATTGTACTTGCATTCTATTGATACATTCGACTCAATTCTTACTGGAAATGAATATGGTTTTAGATGAAGCAACTCATGACTCACTTACAAAGTATCTACATTATTATTTTGTTTTTTTTATCAATCAACATGGGAAAGAAAAAAAAATAGTGCGTGAAAGATTACAAATGGATGAATCTGTGTGGCAGCAGACCAGTAAGTGTTACATGCCTTCACATTGACCTTGAAACACTCTGAACACACACCACCACCACACCATTATTAAGTGTTGGCTGAGGCACACACCCACACATCCATCCATCCTACCCCTGCTGATGCTGCTCTACCTTGCCTCACACACACACACACACACATACACACACCAAGATGCATAAGAACATTCACTTTTATACACCAAGAATAAAATTTTCACTATGGAAATGGCAACAAAAAAAAGAAATGGTGCACTTGAAACTACAAAAATACTTCAAAATGTGGGTTCACCTTACATTACTATCATCATCATTATTATTATCATTATCATCATTATTATTAAACAGGAGGAAGTTGCTGATCAGTTTCAGAAAAATGTGGGTACGTTGGATGTAATTATTTAGTCCATAATGACCCACACTATCACAGAGTCTTGCCTCAGCAGCCTGGACACGTGTTACCAAATATACAACACACAAACACTACACTTGTAATGCCTCAACGTTATAACACTCAGTTGGATCCGAAGGGAGGCAGAGGGAGGAGAGAGCAGCCGGAGACTCAACACAATACAGGAGCCGCCTTGTGTAGGTCAACTAGTCTTCTATAGCCTCCTTATTTTCTTATGTTCAAACCCAACACAGGACACTCAAGGTACACCAACTCATCACCAAGACCAAGGTAAGGTTAGGTTAGTCATATGTTGGTGACCTTTCACTGTTCTGCCATTATTAGTGTTAAGGTCAGTCACTTCCTGCTAGACACTCTTAACACCTTCCCTTGCGCCAAACATCACTAAACAAAACAAAACAAACAATAACACAAACACAGGATGTTTTGAAAGGGAAAAAATAAAATAAATCAATAAATATAAAATAAATTAAAAAATGGAATAATTGATCAGTTATATAATTCTGAACTACACAAATATGATGTTTTTTATATATATAATATTAATGAAGAGAAAATAATTACATTGCATATCTGTTCAAGGCTGTTTTGTTTGAAGCTGATGCAACACACACACACACACACAAATAGATACACACATACACACAAAGAATTATCCCTTAAATTACTAATACTAATGAGCCCTAAGTGTGATGTTAACAAGCTGGCGTCACACTGGAATATAAAATAGACCCGCGGCATCAGTACCCAGGGAGGAGCGGCACAGACTAAGGTAAAGACAGACAGCAACACAGACCACAGCATCACAAGTGTTATGTTAGGTGCACAGGAGCTGTCTTGTGTAGGTCAGGTCAGGTCAACTAGCCTTTTGCAGCCTCCTTATTTTCTTATGTTCTGAGTAAGATGAAGACAGACAGGCAGCTAAGGGAGGGAAGGAAGGAAGGGAGGGAGGCAGTGATGGTGGTGGTGGGAGGGAGGGGGAGACACACACACATACACACACACAGTCAAGGTAGTGGCGTTACCCTTAAAGTGACATACATACATACATAAAAAAAAAAACACGCACACACCTCCATACTCTCCCTTCAATAATAAACATACACACACACACACATACGCGCACTTACCCAAACTATGAATGTGAGCGCGTCTCGTACAACTTTTACACACACATACATATACACGCACATTCTTTCAACATTTATTAATTAGTTTGAGGCACCGAGGAAACATTATTAGTGACCAAGGGAAGAGAAGGTGAAGAAAAGACTCATCCTGACTTCTAAAATTAGTGTGAGGAGATGCCTGTTTAGGTTAGGTTAGGTTAAGTTAAGTGTGTGTGTGCGTATGTGTGTGTGTGTGTTTAAGCTGTCCTTCCATCAAGCTTGAGGACAACCTATTCAAGTGTGTGTGTGTGTGTGTGTACGTTATCATCACAAACTCTATCATTCTATTTTTTTTATACTCTTTCCTGAAGGTGTTGTGAAAAGGAATGAAATTACACGACTGAAGGAATGACTGAAATAAAGGACTTGACATTACACCCAAGCATGTAGTGGTGATGATGGTGATGATAGTGATGGTGGTGTTGCAAGGAATGTGATGTTATGGTGATGATGGTGATGGTATGGTGAGTATGATGGTGAGGAAGGAAGGTATTGGAATGCAGTGAAAGTGGTGATAGTGATGATGGTGATGGTAAGAGTATGAAAGTAATGATGGTGATGGTGATGAAACACTGTCACCATCAATTGCTGGGGTGTTGAGAGAGAGAGAGAGAGAGAGAGAGCACACCAAACCAGTAAACTTGACTAAAACAGCATCTCCAACTCTGGCCACACACAGCATTACACACAAACACACACAGAGCAGCAGCAGCAACAGCAGGCATCTCCCCACACACACACACACACACACACACACAAAAGACACTTGGCTTAGGTTGGGGAAGCTTTGGACAGAGCAGCTGGAGGAGGAGGAGGAGGAGGAGGAGGAAGAAGGAACCTGTTTTATATAATGATGTGTTAAGGTTATCAATCAGACTTCTAAAACACATTATTACCTCCTTGTTTCCCTCTTCTCTCCTTCCTTCCCTCCCTCCTCACCCTTCCAGCCTTGCTCAGCCCCACATGAGGAGGTACAACATAGAGGTACTGAAGGGTTGAGGGGAGTGAAGCCAGCCTGTCACTGGTCTTATAAACATGCACGGTCGATAACAGTGACACCCGCACTTATAAAATTACAAAACATCAGATTCCACACACATATAACATTCTCTCTCTCTCTCTCTCTCTCTCTCTCTCTCTCTCTCTCTCTCTCACACACACACACATATACACGCACACATATGGTACAGTCTTGTGAGTTAGGAAGGTTACAAAGAGATCTAACACCAAGGAAATTAATTACATGAGGTTAGATTCTTCTGTCCTGATCTGACCTGCACTCAAATCACGGACTGTTGGGTCAGGTCAGGTCAGGTCGGGTTGGGTCAACGCCGCCGCCGCCGCTGCCGCACCTTCAGGCATAATTATCTTGCACTCGACACTCAAGGAAAATAAATAAATAAATAAATAAATAAATAAATAAAATATGTAGCTTAAGTAAACAAGATGGAGAAAAATAAAAATAAATAAATAAAATACAAATAAATAAATAAAAATTGCTGTTTTGAGTGTGACGAGTGGAATGAAAAAAATAAAATAAAATAAAATAAATAAATAAATAAATAAATATAAATGCTCTGAAGGTTTGACACGGTACAAGTTTGTGGATAAATATACAACACTGCGCTTATATTATAGTGTAAAGAATGCATATCACCGTCTCATACGCACATAACACTGCTAAACACACACACACACACGTACACACACACACCACATTATACACTGTTCTGTTAAGCTAAATTTATGTGTAATTGTTTTTTTTCTTTATCTGTTTCTAGTCAAGTGTCATTCATTGTTTTGGAAATGAAAGAAAAATGAAAGAAATGAAAGATAAATGAAAGAAAATGAAAAAAAAAGAAAAAGAAATGTAAATGGATATGCCAGTAATGCAATCAGTGTGTGTGTGTGTGTGTGTGTGTGTGTGTGTGTGTGTGTGTGTGTGTGTGTGTGTATGTGTGTGGAATGCAGTTTAGGGGAAGGAAAGAAAGGTTCAAGGTTCATCAAACATTCACACACACACACACACACACACACACACACACACACACACACACACACACACATACACACACACACACACACACACACACAATGAACTGAGGAAAGTGAAGCTGTGGTGATGATAGCGTGGTCAATTGCAAAAACACACACACACACACATATACGTACATAAACACATACACACATATAACTTGAGTCACTGTGGATCCCTTGCATCTCAAACCCAAGTCGTTAATGCTGTACAACTAACTACTTAACTACTTAACTAATTATGGTGCTCCGCGCGACATGACGAAAATTATATAAAAAAATAAATAAGTGAAATCATTAATTAAAATCTGATTCAAACCTCACACACACAAGGTCATTATTATTATTATTATTATTATTATTATTATTATTATTATTATTATTATTATTAATGATGTTTTGCTCACTCATCAATACTTTTATTTTTTATGTTTAAACTAACTTTGTACTCTTGTTAAGAAAAAAAAAAAAAAAATGATCTTTTTCCGAACACAAGCTGCACCGTGCGTGCGATAATGCCTCAAAACGTACACACACACGCACACACACATACATACCAAAAAAAAAAATAAATAAATAAATAAAATAAATAAATTTAAAAAAAAAAAAAATATGGACAATTTTTTTTAAAAACCACATATGTATACACAAAACAAAAGCAAACATACACATATGTACACACAAAAACACACACACACATACACTTATGCTGCTGATGATGACGATGATAACTGACATTTGCAAGACCACTCAACACACACACACGGACGCACATAAACGGAGAGACGAGGAGGTGCCGTACACACACATACATACATACAAGCTAAGAGTCACAATATCATGGCACCTCCACACACACACACATACACACGCACACACACACACACGTACACACATACATACATACAGCTGGGCCACAGTGAGCAGTGTTGAGCATTGCGTTAAAACCTAAACTGATGTACAAGATGGAAGGAAGGAAGGAAGGAAGGAAGGAAGGAAGGAAGGAAGGAAGGAAGGAAGGAAGGAAGGAAGGAAGAGAAGAGAGGGAAGAGGATAATAATAGAAATGGGAACAAATTAATGGTGTTTTTTTCTCTTTCTCTCTCTATCTCTTTTTCTTTCTTTCTCTTTCTCTCTCCCATACACACAAAAAAAATAAAAAATAAATAAATAAAAATGACAGTAATAGATAGATAGACAGAAACAGACAGAGCCAAAGAAAAAGAAAAAGAAAAAGAGAGAAAGACATACACCACAACAACAACAACAATAATAATAATAATAATAATAATAATAATAATAGCAATAATAATAATAATAACAATAATAATAATAATAATAATAATAGCAATAATAATAATAACAAACTCATATAAAAAAACACCGACAGCTCGCATTCTCTCTCTCCCTTTCACTCTCGCTCTCCCTCTCTCACACACGCAATATTTCCAAGCATTTATTGTAGCAAATAGCGATCCAGTCAGGCTGCGTTGCCCCCCACTGGATCTGGTTAATCTCCCCCTCTGCGGCTGTGTAGGCTAGTATGGGGTCCTCAATGGCGCGGGGCATTTGTTGCACGTCCCATATCAGTGCCTGGTGGTCATCCCCTGTGTGGAGGGAAGGTGAGGTGTTAGGGGGGAGGGGGAAGGGAGGAAGGGAGGGAGGAAGGAGGGGAGGGAGGTAGCCACTTTTACAGAACACCACACACACACACACACCCACACACACGCGCACACACACACACACCTGCTGTACAGATGTGAACCGATGAGTGGGGTGCCCATGCGATGCCGTTGACACAGGCGCGGTGGTTGTTGAGCCGCGCCACCGGAGTGCAGGGGACACGCACGTCAAGAATGATCACCTGCGGATGGAAGGAAGGAGGGAGGGAGGAAGGAAGGAAGGAAGGAAGGTGTGAGGTGATGTAAATTTAGCAAGTCAGCAAAAAATTAAACCCCAGATATTGAAGGTAATTTTGAAGGACTGCAGAAACACACACACACACACACAGACAACTAATGAAACACACACACATACACACACACGCACACGCACCTCACACGCATCCATGGCCACAGTGGAGAGGTAGTTGGGGTCTTGTTTGTTCCAGGCCAAGCGGAGCAGCGGTGTGTGTGCCGGGTCCTCGTAAATGATTGTAGAGTGTTCAAGGTGCCGCAGGTCAAACATACGCACTGACCCGTCCGCACCTACAGGCAAGGTCAAGGGTCAAAGGTCAAGGTGGGTGTAGTGATGAGTAGGAAATATCCACACACACACACACACACACTCTTAACCTCTCCCATACACACACACACTCACCGACAGAAGCAAACATATCCCGTCCACCTCCGGCTCTTGAGAACGCGATGTCAAACACTTCCTTATCGTGTGCAATAAGTTGAGTCTTGACATGACCCGATACCATGTTGATCCTGCTGAGTGCCTGACCTGTTTCCAGACCCCAAATGGTGCAGGTGGTGTCAATAGAAGAGGTGCCGATTAAGTTGGGCTCCACCTCATTCCAGTCAAAAGAGGTAAGGGGTGCGCAGAAGTCCGAGTTTTTGTTCTAAGGGTCAAGGGAAGGTTAGGTTAGGTTAGGTGTGTTAGTGTGTGTGTGTGTGTGTGTGTGTGTGTGTGTGTGTGTGTGTGTGTATGTGTGTGTGTGTACGTCAACTCACATTGTTAAGGAGGCAGGCCATTCGTATCTCCCCGTCGTTACCCTGCTGCCACACCCTCAGGTAGTCTCCACTCGTTGCCAACAGGTCTGGGTAGATGCCTTTCTGCGGAGACACGCACACAAACGGATACACTCACACATGCGCACACGGATATACCCTTTAACCTTAACCCGCACACACACAGACAGAAATACATGGATAAAGTTATATAAAGTCATGATACATACATACATACACACATAAACTATAAAAATAATTCACGATATATACACAAATCCACACACACACACCAAAAAAATCCACACACACACAAACATACACAAAGTAATAATTCAAGATATACATACATACATATATAAACTAATTCACACACACACACACACACATACAAACATAGACAAAGTAATAATTCAAAATATACATACATACATACACCAATTTAACACACACACACACATACACACACACACGCACACACTTACACTGTCAGGTATCCACATAATCTTGGTGGTCGGGTAGGGATGTTCAAAAGTTGACCTTACGACAAACTCTGACGTGTCCTCATCCAGCTGCACAATCTGTACCTTGTTGTTGTACTCCTCCACGAAGCTGCCCACTGCAAGCCTGGGGGGGAGGGGAAGGGAAGGGAAGGGAAGGGAAGGGAAGGGAAGGGAAGGGAAGGGGAGTTAAGTAGATATTAAAATGGAAGATGTGAGAAGGGGAAGAGAGAGGTAAGAAGGAAGGAAGACATGATAAAGAGAGGAGAATGAAGATGACGTAAGTAAATAAAGAGGAGTAGGAATAAGAAGGGAAGGAGACATGAGGGAGGGAGGATAATAGATAATGGGAAAGTAATGAGACGGAAGAGAAGGGAAAGAAAGCGAGACATGAGTAAAGGAATTATAACACACACACACACACACACACACACACACACACACACACACAGTCTAACCTAATATAACACACACACTGTCCTGCCCTAACACTCACCTGAATCTTTTGTCCGGCCGCACCGACCAGTTCATGCTGTAGAGAGTCCATGGTGCTGAGTACTTGTAGATCTCCTTCCTCTTTGGGGGGGGGTGGACAGACATGGTGGTGGTGGTGGTGGTGGTGGTGGTGTGGTAGTGATGAAGTGGTGGCGGTGGTGGTGTGGTAGTGATGAAGTGGTGGTGGTGGTGGTGGTGGTCTTCCCTTGTCTTATCTTGTACTTGGATGTGACTATAATCTGTTAAATATTATCATTGTTAGTATTTGCTCATCATCATTATCGTCGTTGTTACTGTTTGCTAATTACTATCATTATTACTTTGGTCATTATTCAAACCTTGGATGTTTGGCGCTTGCAACATTAATTCACTCATTTTTTAATAACATTATAGCGGTTAAACTTCAGTAACGCTTTTCATCTGTTTTAGGGACAGGTCAGGTCACTCAGGTGTTCCTATACAGACACATTGTCAGTTGTTGATATGGCGTTTCTTGTGAAGGACGTTATTTGTCCTATGGTGATTTTTGTGGAACATGTTTCAAGGACTGTGAAGGGTTACTCAAACTGTTAATGAGACATGGTTTAGTGCCTGAAAAGAAACTTTGTGAAAAGTGCGGGAAGGAGTGCCGTGTAGATATACACTAAGCTCTACCCACCTCCATCGTCTTAACAATAACCACACCACACCGGTAAGTCATAACAATATAATTTTGGAGGTCCTTTGTTAGGTTAAGTTAATGTCCTAGCGGGTTAATGTTCCAGGGGAGACGCAGCCCCTTCTGCTAGGTTAGGTTAGGTTAATTTCCTAGCGGTGGGGCGCAGCCCCTCCGACTAGATTAGGTTATGGTTAGGTTAGGTTAGGTTAGGTTTAGGTTAAGTTAGGTTAGGTTAATGTCCTAGCGGGGGGAACCAGGGGGGACGCACCCCCCCCAGCTAGATTAGGTTAGGTTAGGGAATTTCGAAATTTTCTTTGCTTTTTGAAGGCCCATATTTTGCTTATTTTTCATCCCCCCCAAAAGCCTCCGATTCCCCAGGATCCCCCAAGCTTGTTTGAAGGGATAGGGGGAGTTGGTGGGGAATCGGGGTGGCGGACTTATTATCCAGAATTACCCATTATAACTCATTCACATTTAAAGTGTATACATGTTAACCTGTGTGCGTGTGTGTGTGTGTGCGTTATGTGGTGTGTGTACGTTAGTGTGCATGTGTCTCCTAGCAATGAGCTAATGACACCGGGACGCCTAGCCAAACGCACACACCACGCCTGCACACATACACATAACGTACATACCACGCCACTCTAACCTATCACCCTGGGCCTAGAGTGCATTAAGGAAGGCCATTACTAACGCCATCACGCACCTTGTACTCCAATTTGACCAAGAATAGAAGAGTCGGCGAGAAATGGCGGGGATTACTTGTTTACAGTGACCACGATGACCAACCCTTCCAAAAACAGCATTGTTATTATTATTATTTAGTATTAGTGTTAGGTTTGTTATGATTACTGTTTTTATTGTTGTTTGTGGTTATGTTTTATTTTGTGCATTTGCATTGTTAGATATTTGTGTGGTTTTTGAGATATTGTTGGTATGCTTGTGTTGAAAATTGGCTTGTTGCTTGTCTACTGCTTTATGTACTGTATTTATTGTACATGTATATTTATTCCATTTTATATATTGATTTATTCTTATCTAGTATTTTTATTGATAGTGAAAGTAGATTGTAGACTGTAAAATGTGGATATATGTCTATATAACTACTTTCCTTGGCTTTCACACGATCTTGCTCTGTTCAGTTATTTTATGATCATTTATTATTGTTCACTGAAATGCTTTAGAGTATCTCAATCACCACAAGGAGGAGGTACATAGAGAGTCGGTATCCTATGAAATATCTCCATCTAGATATTCTTTCTATTGAATTTCATTTTATTATTAGTTGGCGGGAGTTATTTCGCAAATTACTAGGTTTTCTTTCACGTTATCAGCACCGTTAAATAAAGCCTAATAGGGAACATTTGACCCCATAATATCTTTCTTTCTCTAAATAGGTATTATTTCTATTAAATTTCACATTATCATATATATTGAAATATCCTGGAAGGAGATATTTAACCTAGTAGTTATTTTACATTTTGCCGCCATATTATAATCAGCATTGATATACCATGATAGGATTTTTTTTTTTACCACAAATTGCCTCTTTCTCTAGAACATCTTCTAATTGGTATAATTTCCATTGAATTTAACATTATTAAGAGAATTAAGATAGCCGGGAAGAAGATATTTTCAGCCCGGGAGCTATTTTACACCACCCCGCCAAATTATAATGAGTATCAATATAACATAATGGGAAATGTTTTTACCACACATTACCTTCGTTCTTAAAATATCTTCCAATTTGCACTATTTCCGTTCAATTTAACATTATCATGAGTATTATTAGTAGTAATTAAGCCCGCCCCGCCCCGCCCCGCCTCACCATAACCCAAACAAACCCTTCAAATTTTTGGCGGCGGTGAAAGCCTCGAGAGTCGTCTATAAAAAGGTACAATTAACACACCTTTCCCTTCTATTTATACATTTCTAACACACTCAGGATAAAGGTAAAGAGTGACTCAACCTTGTGATGTGAAGAGATGTTAAATATGGCAATGTTTAAAGGTAGTAAATGGTTAAATAATAATGGTGTTGATAAAATGACTTGTAGGTGTAAAAGTTGGAAGGGCATGGAAAGGAGGCGACACAGTGTAATGAAAATGTATAATTATCATCCTTTTCTCTTCTATTTATATATTTCTAACTCACTCAGGATAAACTTGAAGTGTTATTGAAGCTAGAAATGTGAAAATTGTGTTAAATATGGCGGTGTTTAAGATAGTAACTGGTTAAATAATAATGGTGTCAATGAATATATATTTTTTTAATGTATTGGAGACAGTGGTGAGGATCCATGTGTATTAACGGTAACTTTATAATGATAAGATACGTCCGAGCCCCGCCATGTTGCTTGGTTCAGACTTTCTAATTTTATATTTTTCTAATCTAACCTAACCTAACCTAAGCTAATGTAACAAAATCTAACCCAAGAAAAGGCTCTGTCCCCCCCCACACACCTGTCTGTACACACACCTGCCTGTACACACACCTGTCCATACACACACCTGCCCGTACACACACCTGCCCGTACACACACCTGCTAGGCCCACACACCTGTTAAAGCCACACACCTGCTAGGGTCACACACCTGGTTGACACACACACACACACACACACACACACACACACACACACACACACAGACATACTTGGAAGGGATGGAAGTGTCTATATACACAACCGTCGTACAAATAACTGTTCCATATTACTGTGGTCAGGTGATGTGCCGGTGAAGTGAAGTGAAGCAGGAGTGAAGATGGCTATGGAGGGAGAGGAAGAAGCCCGCACTACCCGCAGGTCAGTTGGAAGTATTATTATTATTATTATTATTATTATTATTATTGTTATTGTTATTGTTATTGTTATTGTTATTATTATTATTATTATTATTGTTATTGTTATTATTATTAGTTATTATTATTGTTATTGTTATTGTTATTGTTATTATTAGTGGTTAGCTATGTTTCTATTCCAGCTAACTAACCAACCTTGTGTTTTGGTGTTACCTGAATTATTATTATTACACCTGTCATGCCTGTCTGATGGTGTGTGTGTGTGTGTGTGTGTGTGTGTGTGTATATGTGTGTGTCCTAAGTTCCCTGTGTGTGTTGCTCCTCAGGCTTCGTGCCCGGCCGGTGAAGCCCAGTTCATCCTTTACTGGCATTAGTGATGATGATGACGATGGTTCCCCCGGCTACAGGGTGACCACCTCCCTCAAGAGGAAGGCAAACATCACCGTGGAGAACCTGTACCTTCAGGGTAACTACAAGGAGCCGCACCCCACGCCCCTGGAGACCATCTATGAGTCCCCGCGGCCCTGCAGGAACCAGCGTGCAGACAGCCCTGAGGTGCCGCCCCTCATGGCACGTAGGAAACTGAAACGCCTGTGTGTGTTTGGCAGCCATTACCAGCCCACCCGCGGCAAACTCAAGCACAGGAAGGAACGTGCCTTGAGGATGAGACAGCTGACAGGTGTGCGCGTCCCCCTCGGGAAGGCATTCAACGAGGAGGATGTGCTGTCAGCCCTCTCATGCCTTACTGAAGAGGAGGCCGCTATCACCGCATACCTCCAGGAGCCTGAGGGGAGTGTGTCAGGTCACTCCCACACCCCCGACGCGGTGATGGAGAACGTAACAGATGTAATGAGTTCCCTGCAGATGGAGTGTGAGTCTTCCTCGGTCCCCCCCGGCCAGGCACCCCCAGAGGTCGCCCCGTCCCCGCCCCGCCCCTCCAAGGAACAGAGGCGTAAGCGCAGGTCGGGATTAATAGTGAGCCTGAGCAGCCCGGTGAGCAGTGCCTCCAGCGATCACCTCCCCCAGCCGGCACTGGCACGGGAGAAGAGGCTCAAACGCAGGTCTGGCCTTGTGTTTATAGACAAAACCCCCACCCCATCACCCCCTGCTGATACCCCACAGGATGCCCCAGAGGTCAGTTCACCCCAGCCCCGCCCCACCAAGGTAGCAAGGTCACAGAGGAAGAGACAGAAGCCCTTAGGTGAGTCAGACCAGGTTAGCCGGGCACCAAGGGCACCACGGCTCAAGCTGGCTAACAAGAGGACACCTGACACCTGCCTTGCCACAGTGGAGAAAAAACAGTGCATCCCTGACACCTCCCTGCTGACCCCTGCTTCCCCTGGCCTCCCTGCCCCCCCTGCCCGCCGTACCAACACTCGGGGGAAGAGCAAAGGGAAGCGGAGAGTATCTGGGGTGCAACGCTCCCTCTACCACCAAAGTGTTCTTGCCACAGACACCCCTGACAACACCCCTACTCCTTCCCCTACCATCACCCCTTCCCCCATCACCCCTACCCCTACCATCACCCCTTCCCCTACCACTGCACAGACACCCCCACCACTCCCCCCACCACCACAACCCCAGACACTGCCCCCAACCCAAATGAAGTGTTCACCCAACCTTCCTAACTCACCCAAACTTCAAGGTGACGAGGAGGTACACTTAGCGCTTCACTCCGGAGCCTCCCCTGCCTCCCCTTCCAGTAGAATGGCTGCCCTGTCCCTGCACACCCCCCCTTCACCCCTGCCCAAGCCTAGGAAGGTCAGGCGGAGGTCAGCCAGACTCAGCATAGGAGGGTCAGAGGCTAAGGAGGAGGTGAGGAGACAAAATTCTAACCATCCACTAGGCACTTTCTGGCTTAACCTTTCACCCTTGGAACGAATGAATAGGGTGATGCAGGGTGATGATGGTGGTGGTAAAGGTGGTGGTGGTGATGATGCACCACCACCACCACCACCATCATCACCACCACCTGACACCATCACCACAAGGACCAAAAAACAGTCAAAAGGAAGAAGGCGATCCAATTTATTCCTTCCGGTGCCTCAAATTATGGAGGTTGAATCCACTACCAATACCACTACTACTACTACTGCTACTACTACTACTACTACTACTACTACTACTACCTTGCCTACACTTACCCCCACCCCCTCCTCCCCACCACAACCTCACCACACACTCCCTACCCACCCCAACACACCCTCACACCTACCCAAGGCCCCTACACCCACCACCACCACCACAACCTTACCTAACCTCACCCTCTCCCCAACACACCCTCCCCTTACACACCCTCACCCCCATACACCCACCCCAACCTTACCTAACCTCACCTTCTCCTCCCCAGCACACCCACCTCAACCTCAACCCCACCCCAAACTCCCCACAACTATCATCAACCCCTTTACTGGTGCAACTCCCCTTCTCCCTCCCCCAGGTGATCTACAGGGGAGGAGGAAGGCAGAGGGGAAGGGGATATTACAGCTTATTGACCTCATCTCCCCTAATAGTAGTGATGGGTCAGCTTCCCCTTATGACCTTAAAAACATAGCCTTTTGTAAGTCCAAGTCAGATTGTAGTGACCTTTCGACACCCTCGCCTACTACCGCTACCACCTCTGCCCCTGCTATCACTCCTACCCCTGCCCCTGCTACAACCACATCCCCAGGACACACCCCTGCCCCTGTTCTAACCCCATATTTAGGACACACCGCAGCTAAACCTCTCACCCCTGCCATCACCCCTACCCCTGCCCCTGCTACAACCACACCCCCAGGACACACCCCTGCCCCTGTTCTAACCCCATATTTAGGACACACCCCAGCTAAATCTCTCACCCCTGCTCCTACTACTACCCCAGCGTCAGTCCACCCCATAGCTACACCCCTTAACCTTACTCCAGCTCCCACCCCAGCTACACCCCTCAACCTAACCCCAGCTTCAGTCCACCCCCCAGCCTCCATACCTACCTCAGAACAACCCTTACTTACATCCTTCACCCCAGCCCAAAGCAAGCCTCCCCCAGCCCCCAACACCCCAGGACTTGAAGGGGAACACCACCCCCCCACCTCCTCCTCCCCTGAGGATGACTGGGACTCTCCTGTGATTGGTGGGATCCTTACTAATGAAACACTAATTAGGATGGGGCAGGTGTATTATGGGGCGCCTCTCTCCACGCCCTCACCTGCTAGAGTGTAGAGGAAGGAGGGAAATGCTTCTCTGTGTGTACATATTTATCTCTCTCTCTCTCTCTCTCTCTCTCTCTCTCTCTCTCTCTCTCTCTCTCTCTCTCTCTCTCTCTCTTCGTATTTATTTCAGTTTCACATTACAAATTATTATTATTATTATTGTTTATGAATTATTATTATTATTATTATTATTTTTTGTGTATATACTTAATGACTATGAATACCTTTGTTTGTTTGTGACTCTCTCCTTGGGGGGGAGGGGAGGAAGAGTGCCGGGTCAGGACTGGTTAGGTTAGGTTCAAGGTCACTCTATTCAGTTGACCTTATATGACCTCATGTTAAAGAGGAACTGAACACAATACATGACCTTGAGAATTGTGTGGCGTTGCATTTTTGGGTTGAGTTTTGTAATGTTTTATTATTGGTGGTGCCAAGTCTGTTTCTAAATTGGTGCCAAGTTGACTTCCTTAAGCCTGTATAGTGGTGCCAAGTCTCTGTTTCTAAATTGGTGCCAAGTTGATTTCCTTAAGCCTGTGTAGAGTGGTGCCAATGTGGTGTTGAGTGTGTTCTTTAAGGCACATTTTGGCACCAACACTAACCATTCCTAGTGATCAGGTTATACAAGGTGAAGGAAGGTTGACAGTGGAAAGACTGGTGTGTTTCCCTTATTTCCTTCCTGTTTCCTTCCTTCCTTCCTTCGTTATGCTCCTATTTTTCTTCCTTCCTTCCTTTGTTAGTGTGTTCTTTTCTCTCCTTCCTTCCTTCCTGTTTTCCTTCCTTCCTTCCTTCCTGTTATTTCCTCACTTGTCTTAATGTTTCTTGAGGGATGTGAAATTATTTTTATGCATAATTTTGCTATTGGTTTTTATAGTGTATACACATGAATAATTTATAAATACCTAGTAGTTTTAATATAAATAAAGGAATTGGATATGATATAGATGGTTATTTTAGCCTACAGTAATATTATAGATACAGCAGTAGATCAAAATTATTTCATTACACGTGTAAATTTTAATCTATAGAGAATGTATAATATTTCCCTCTGATCAGTTTATATCAATCAAATTTTTTTTTTCTTCTTAATTAACATCACAAAAATAGATACCCTTTTTAATGTACAAATCAAATCAAAACAAAATAAAATAATATATATGAATAAAAAAATATATAAATAAATAAATAATTACCATAGTTATCATATAATCAAACAGTTTATTGCATCACATCAATAATATATAAACATATCTGGATACAAAACTCAACTTGGTGTCTGTACGTATACACACACACACACCACCCAGCATACACACACACACACTCCCCCCCAACACTGTGACTGTAGCGGAGGGCGGGGGGGGCGTGTGCCGCAACCAGCACCTCATAGGAACAACACAACACAGCATCACAGACATTGTACAGAACATTATTGGATTGATACGCCTTTAACAGACCTCTTAGCTGTCATTAATGCCCTGGTTAGGCGCACACACACACACACACACACACACACACACACACACACACACACTTTAAACAGCCTGTGTGGAGCCCTGAACAGAATGCGTTTGGAATGTAAGGTTAGGTTCAGTTTATGATCACAGATAGTATTCCTTTGGTCATTCTCTGCAACACCAACGATTTCATGCAGACAGGGAAGAAAATATACACACACACACACACACACAGAGGGAGGCAGGCAGAGGAGAAGGCGGCCTGCTACTGCTCGTCTACCTATCCCTCTCTGCTAGCCTTCTTCCTATCACTCCTTTCCCCTTGGGCAGACTAGAGTACCTGGTGCTGGCTATTACCTTCAACTCAGGCTCTCCTCAGGTCCTCCCCATCCTCCTTGACACACTAAGCTTCTCCTCGACACACTAAGCTTCTCCTTGACACATTAGAACCTTATTTGTCACATAAGGTAACTACTTGACTAAAAAAATCCCTGTAATTAGTCTCATTTGACACATCACATCCTGTTTGACACATGAGGTTAAGTTACAACACATCACCTCTCTGTTTACACACTTAAGGGTAATTGTCTGACCACAGCTGCCAAACACGTAACTATAATAATAATAATAAAAATGATAATGGCAATAATAATAATAGTAATAATAGTAATAATAGCAATAATAATAATAATAATAGCTTTGTGCCTCAATAGTATGCCCTTAACCTGAGCCAGTAAAGTGATATGGAAAATTAATGATTATAGGCCCTATATTTGTCTTATCATACGGCCAATAGTTCTTATAAGGTGTAACTCACTGGTAAATGCAATATTATAGTAGTAATGTCAAGTTAACTTACTACTTAAAAAAATAAAAAAATAAAATTGAGCATTGCGACACACAACTGACTCTAAACACACACACACATATACTTACATACACACACACATACACGCGCACACACTATAAATATAATAATACCCTTGGTTACTGTATATGCCTGAAAATCATATTATACGTAAAATTATATTCACATTTCTGCTCCGATTGTCACTAAGAGCAAGTCATTTACCCCACAACACAACACAACACAACACACCGCAACACACCACAACACAACACACCACAACACAACACACTTGAAAAATCTAACCTGCACTACTAACAAACTTATCAGTGCCATAGGACCAAGACATTAAAAAAATAATAAATAAATAAAAAGTCAGCCTGAGAAGTAGCAACACACACACACACACACACACACACATCATGTACGTAACACACAACTCACCATAACATGAGGTATTCTGACGCTCCTCTTCAACACACACACACACACACACACACACACACACATACACACACCTTCAAATACAGGTTAAAATATCCTTAAGGAGGTAAAAACAGCATTCAACATCGCCTAGAGCTGTGTTAATGCTGTTTGCTGTGATATGAGCAACAGCAGCAGCGGTGGTGGTGGTGGTGGTTCAGACGATGGGTGAGCTGCCATACAACTGGTCTGACTCTGGGTTGTTGGGGTCGTGTCTGGTGGGTGAGATGGGTGAGTTAATGTGAAGAAAGATAGTGTACAGGATGGAAGGAAGGAAGGAAGGAAAGAAGGAAGGAAGGAAGTGGACTGGAATGAAGGAAGAAAGAGGAAGAACAGAGTAAGAAAGAGAGATAATTTAAACAAACAGACTGAATCACCAATTTACACTTTATCAAACAAATATCACACCTGTCAGCCTCTACCACACACACACCCCCCACACCTACCACACAAGGCAGTCTTAACACCTGTCCCGGCTTGTTTACCTGCGGCAGTACTCAGATTCTGTGTCCGAGAGGGTGATGGTTGGCAGGTCACTTCCCTTCACTGCAAACACGTCCTCCTCCAGCTCATCCTCGGACCCTGGTGGTGATGGTGATGGTGGTATAAGTCGAGGGTGGTGATGGTGGTGGTATAAGTCGAGGGTGGTGATGGTGGTGGTATAAGTCGAGAGTGGTGATGGTGGTGGTATAAGTCGAGGGTGGTGATGGTGGTGGTGGTGGTATAAGTCGAGGGTGGTAATGGTGGTGGTATAAGTCGATGGTGGTGAAGTTATAGAATGTGTTCCTAACTTAACCGCCGCCTCCACCCTAACTTAAACAACCATAAAAAAAAAATGAATAACAACACAAACAATAAATAAAATAAAATACAACAATAGACACACATACATTATTATGGAAAATTAAATTTAAAATTTTTTTTTTTTTTTTTTATCAAAACAAAAAACAAAAGAAAAAAAAAGGAAAAAAAAAAATGGACAACAGCACAAAAAATTAAAAATAAATAAAATAAAATAAACATGACTAAACAACAACAACAACAACAACAACCACACACCAAATTAACATCCTCACCAATTGATGTGTTGCGTTGCTGGAGGTGGAGGGCGGCCCAGTGCGAGGAGGTGGAGGGGGGGGAGGAGCCGTGGGGGTGGAGGTGGGTGTGGCTGTGGCTGTGGAGGTCAGAGTCATTGGGCGAGGGGTCAAGGTCATTCTCAGCATTGGTCATGTCGAAGATCTCTGTTACTCTGACCTGTGGGGGGAAGGAAGGGTTAGAAGGGAAGGGAAGGGAAGGGGTTAGGAGGGAAGGGAAGAGGTTAGAAGGGAAGGGACGGGGTTAGAAGGTAAGGGAAGAGAAGAGGAGAGGGAAGGGGGAGGGGAAGGGAAGAGGAGAGAAAAGAGAAGAGGAGAGGGAAGGGAAGTGGAGAGGGAAGGGAAACGAAAAGAAAGAAAGACACACACACACACACACACACACACACACACACACACACACACACACACACACACACACACACACACGTACACACCTCATTATTATCATCCAAGTAGTAGTAAGCCATGAGTGCCTCTTGATGGGTAGTAACATCAAGAATCCTTTCAAACGCATCCTCCCCGACCAGTGCCGACCCGGGAGTGCCAGTGCCACTATCTGCATCCTCATCCTCAAGGTCATCGCTGAAGGAAGGTCGGCGTGACACAGCCCTTGAGACGGCCCTTGAAGGTACTCTTGAGGCCGCCCTTGAAGCCATACGTGACCCCGCCCTTGAGACTGATCGAGAGGCACATCTAAGGGCCACCTCAGTTAATGCTTGAGACTCCAGCAACATAGCGTCCTTGTGGCTCTGTGGCACGCCCTCCCTATAGGTCAAAGGTCAAGGTCAAAGGTTAAAGGTCATTGTTATTTGATGGTGAAGAAAAAAATGAGAAAAATAAATGAGAAAAGAGAAAAAAAATGGAAATGAAAATTAAAACAGAAGAAAAAAAATGGATGAAGAAAACAAAAAAAATTAATAAATAAGCCAAAAAAAATAATGCAAAAACCTAAATAAAAAAATAAAAAAATAAAATATAATCCAATTAAATAAAGAAAAAAAGAAGAAGAAATATTAACACTTACATGGTGTCAAGATCCAACGTGAAGTCAAAGTTCTGTCTGTTCTGTATGTGCTGCATCTCCACGTCACCTGCAGAACACACACACACACACACACACACACACACACACACACACACACACACACACACACACACACAGGCAGACAGGCAGCAGGGGGGGCGGGGAGCAGGGAGCAGGATGAAAAAAGGGAAGAAAAAGAAAAAAAATACATTAATACAACAAATACAAGATTCTTATAATACAAAAAAAGAAGAAAAAAAAGAGAAAAAATACAGGATTCTTAAAATACAATTACGTAGAGAAAATAGTTATAATAATCCTACACGCTAATAGGTCATTACACTAATTATCAAGGTAATTATGGTAGTATAGAGTGTCTAATTAATGCTGGATATTGGAAGGTGAATGTATGGTAATTAAAAGGTATAAATGCCATACACACATACATACATATAAACATACATACATACACACATGATACAAAGGTTCTCTATACAATATACATAATCATACATACACATTTCCATACATACATACATACACATTTCCATCCATACATACATACAATTTGCATACATACATAGTGTTGCGAATGTGTGTGTGTGTTTGTGGGTATGTTAACTATTGTCTTGTAAATAAACTAGTGGTTGGGGGGGGAGGGGGGGTTAACCAGGTGTAACTAGGGCCGGCAGGACTAACAAGGGCGAAGCAGCTGTCTGCCTGGGAGGAGGTGTCGAGCGAGGATCGTGGCGCCACTCACGGCAGAACACCTTCCACCGCCTTTGACTTACCACGCCCCTCTTGGATACCTGCTACTCTCTACCTACACTGTGTATCGTGGATTACCGCCCCGCCTTGTGTTTAATAAGCGTGTTGCTGAATGAAGGGATTAGAAGGGAAGACTGTGTTTGGTGTCGGAGCTGCCCCAAGAAAGCTAAAGTTAACGAGGGGTGGTTCGCAGCAATATATACATACATACATACATACATACATACACACACACACACAGGCTGTTCAAACACATGAAGGAAACACCGAAAATTTTGTTTATTGAGAAGACAAACAATGTAAATAAGTAAAGCAAATAAATCAATAGAAAAATAGATCAAAAAATATATAATGCAAATGATCATATAGACATATTTAATTTTCGATTGAATGAATGTATGTATGTATAAATAAATTAATGTATATATAAAATGAATGAAAAATTAATGTCTGTATATAAAAAAAAAAATAGAATGAATGAAATAGAAATGGATACAAATAAAAAGAAAATTAATAAAAAAAAAAAAAAAAAAAATTAATGCATATCCTACATGCACCTAAACAAGTGAGGTCGTTCGAAGGTAACAATAATCCAGCGAAACAAAGTCGTTAGAGTCGTGTGGTCGTTAACGGATCAGAGGATGGGAAGGGAAGGGAAGGAAAGGGAAGGGAAGGGAAGGGAGAAGGGAAAAAAAGAGAAGAGAAGGGAAGGGATGGAAATAGCAGGGGAGAGAAGGGAAGGGAAGAGAAAAAAGAGAAGGGAAAGGAAGGGAAGGGAAGGGAAGGGACGGGAAGGGAAGGGATGGAAATGGAAGGGAAGGGAAGGGATGGAAAGGGAAGGAAATGGAAGGAAAGGGAAGGGAAGGGATGGAAATTGAAGGGGAGAGAAGGGAATAATATAGTTTATGAGGCTGTAGAAAGTCTTGAAATTTCTCTTTATATGATTTTCGTAGTTGTAGAATGTTGTAGAATCAATAATTAAAGTTCTTGAGGTTGTAATAAAGCTTCAAATTCCAGTTATGATTTTTTTTGTAGCTGTAGAAAGTTGTAAGTTAAAAATTTGTTATAGTTCTTGATGAATTGATATGATTTTATTTTCAAATATTCTGTTTTTCAATTGTCGTTCCTTTACATATCAAATTCCTGGGTCATATTTTTTCATGCAGAATATTCTCCTTCACATCAATCAGGTCACAAGGTCACAGTTCAAGGTCATATTTTCATATAGTTCAGTTTCCTTTACCATACCTTCATATAATAGGTCACATAGGGTCAGGTCATTCGTAGGTCATATTTTTCACGTTTTTTCAAAGAGTCACATTTCCAGGTATTCCTTTCCTCTTATAAACCAGGTCATTCATTGCCTTTATAAACCAGGTCACGGGGTCAGAGTAGCCATAGCCAGGTCATCTTTAATAAGTTTAGGGTCAGGGCAGTCTTGGGCGAGCGCTGCAACCACCGTGGCTGCGTTTTCTATGACTGACCCCAAAAGGATTGCAAACACCTGCTGAGTGACCTTCTCTGGGGTGTCACGTCTAAGATCATGCATGGTGTTGAGCACGTGATTAGAGTACTGGTGTTGATCTTGTTTGACCTTTCTTAGTGTGGTTGTGGTGGCGGCGGTGGTGGTGGTGGTGGTGTTGTTTTGTTTTTTGTGGTTCAGCTTGGTTTTTCGTTTTCTGTTTGTAATGCGTTTTGGTTTCTTGCGGCGATCTGTGTGTGTGTGTGTGTGTGTGTGTGTGTGTGTGTGTGTGTGTGTGTGTGTGTGTGTGTGTGTGTGTGTGTGTGTGTGTGTGTGTGTGTGTGTGTGGTAAAGATATTTGTTAGCTATGGTGAGGTTGGTGAAAGAAAGACATATGCAACCCAGTACGAAATATTTTGTGCTCGCTCTCTCTCTCTCTCTCTCTCTCTCTCTCTCTCTCTCTCTCTCTCTCTCTCTCTCTCTCTCTCAAATATTCATCGTAAAACAGGAAAATATGAGCCAATAAATAATAATAAAAGACAGAAAATAAGATGAAATACATAATAATTCAATAATGTTAGAAATAAAATCAGGTAAGAATATATACAAACTTTTTTTTTCTCTTTCCTCCTCTCCTTTCCTCTTCCTATTCCTCACTTTCCCTTCTCTTTTCCTCCTCTAATATCTCCCTTTTCTTCCTTCTCCTCTCTCCATCTCCTCACCCTCCCTTTTACTTCTCCCTCTCTCCCTCACCCTTCCCTTCCCTCTTACCTTTCCTCTACATTTTTTCGCTTTTCCTTCTATCCTTCTCTCTCTCTTCACCCTTTTTATCTCTCCTTCTCTCTTCCCCTTCCCTCATTTCCTCTCCTTTACCCTCTCCCTCATCTTTCCTCTCCTAATCACGCCCTTTTCCTCCCTCACACTCTTTCTCTCACCCTTTCCCCTCACCTGAGAACTGCGTGATGGCCAGCTGGCAGGAGAACTTGGTGTCGAGGTGGTGGTGGTGGTGGTGCAGGCTGCCCTTGGTGGAGGTGCGGAGTAGGTCCTTCACCACATTGATCATCTGTTTGGCTAGGCTCTGCAGGTCGCCCGTGGTGGGTGCTGTAGCCATAAACCTGTGTGTAGGGTCAGTAGGGTGTTAGGTGACTTGTAGGTTAGGTTAAGTTAGGTTAGGTTGTGATTAGTAAAATAAATGAACATATATAGACGAGAAAATAAAAAAAAAGATAAATAATTAAAAAAAAGAATATAAATAATAGAATATAATACAAAATAATACAAAAAATAAATAGAAATAATAGAATCCAAAATAAATAAAAACTAACAATAACAATAATAAGCAAAACACAATTCATAATTTTCTCAAGTTTTTCTTTCTTCTTTCTTTCTCTTCCTTCCTTCCTTTCTTTCATTCAGTTATAATTCAAAGAAACACCCACACCCACACACACCTGAGGAAGGCCGAGTATGCAATATCCATGGGTAGTACGTAGGGCAGACTGAGGATGGATAGCAGCTTCATAGACTTATGTTTAAACACCCAGTTCATTAGTCCTTCATTAGCGGTGGTGATGGCGTCCTGAAGGATGGAACCAACAGCCTCAGGGAGCTGGTCTAGGATAGCCTCCTGTGGGTGAAAGGATAGGATAGATGAAGGATATGTAAAGGATAGATATGCCTCCTGTGGGTAAAGGATAGAAGGATTGATATGACTTCTGTGGGTGAAAGGATAGGTGGATAGATATGACTCCTGTGATTGAAGGATAGATGACGGAGTGAGTGTTATTTTACGTATAAATGGTTAACTTACTGTACTTCATATATAGTTTGCTAATAATCTCTCTCTCTCTCTCTCTCTCTCTCTCTCTCTCTCTCTCTCTCTCTCTCTCTCTCTCTCTCTCTCTCTCTCTCCTCACCTTCCTCTGCTTGTTACAGTCGGTACAGTTGTCGTGATTGCCGGGGCCGTGACCGTGAATATCGTGATTCACTTGAACAAGCTCATTAGACTCCTAAAATAGAGAAGAAAAACATTATTATCATTAGTATTACTATCATTTGTTAGTTTCATAGTTACATTCAACACTTTATATTGTTGTTGTTTGCGGCTACGAGGATTTTAAAAAGTGTAGTACATATATACATGTTTGTTTTGGTGTTGGTTTGTACCCCCGTAGCATCATAACAAACACAAACACGTGCGCCCATAATATTACAAACAAAATTGAATAAGAAATATAAAACAAAGGATTACAAGATATAAGAAAAAATAATAACATACCACAAGATAATTAAATGGTACATAAACAATAGATATTAGAAAGAAAATCAGAATAATAGAATGGAGCGGGAGTCACCGTTGCAAGGGATTATATGTTCATGATTCCAACTAAACACACACATATAAATAAATAAAACATAAAACAAATCAAACTTACAGTCAAATTGAAGCTGGACTGCACGGCGAGGCATCGAGTACAATTAATAAGATCGTTTCTCTGCAAGAAGTCCAGCGCATCATTGAATCCCTGTTGGCACATCTTACTCAGGATCTCAGGCGGAGGCGGGAACAAAATGCGCGCGAAACGGTACAAGTTCTCCTTACTCAGTTCAATGCTTGTGTTGGCTAGATTCACCTGTTATCGTGGAAAGAGAAGGTAAGGAAAGAGTGCGTTAGTTTGGTGGTGGTGGAGGTGGTGAGTTTGTGAGTGATTTTAGAGTATGTTAATCGTGTTTGAGTGTGTTTTGGAAGTGATTTTCAGATTATGTTGAAAGGTGTGTGTGTTTTGGATGATTTTAGAGTGAATGAGTGTGTTTTGGGGTAATATTAGAGTGTAAGAATGTGTTTTGAGGTGATTTTAGTGTATAAGAGTGTGTTAGAAGTGTAGTGGTAGAATATATTTTTTCAAAGAGTAATTTTTGAGTATAACAACTTTTAAAACTACCATCCTATCTTAACAATATATAAACAGTATATTCATTATTATCATCATATCAAGAGGCTAGGTAATACATTTTTCTAACCTAACATAACTTTACGTAACATAAACAATACTTAATACTCACGCCTTGGCACCTCAGCGGAGCTATAGACAAGCACATAACAAATCAAGGTCAGGAAAGGTGTTTACATTACGATTAGGTCACACAAGGCAGTAAGACGAGAAACAAAAGCAGATCACACTAAAGGTGGACAGAAAAGCGAAGCACACACACACACACACACACACACACACACACACACACACACACACACACACACACACACACACACACACACACACACACACACACACACAGGAAGGTTAAATATACATGTTAGGAGAAGCCAAGCATAGAATTATTGGTATTAGTATTAATTTTAAAAGTTAATTAAAATTTTGTAAATAGATACTACCTACGGAAAGTAAAAATTAATGATAAATATATAATAAATAATGAAAAATAACAAGTGTAGCAATATCCAAATTATCGATAGCATGTAAAAAAAAAAAATAAAAAATAAACAAAAAATCAAATCAGTTTCTTGGTAAGAGCCTTCACGTTTTATATCAATTCATAAAAAAACGCGGGAAAAAGAGAAAATCACGTCACCGATAAGACGGGAACTACACTATTTTTCATTATTAAGCCCAAAATCAGCCCAATGATGACGAATACAACATGAAAAAGTTATAATTATAGTTTTAGATTAATTTTTTTCTTATCAGCGGCCACAGATAAGGGTCAAGTATACTGATAACTTGACTCACATGTTGACAGAGTTAAACGTACATGAAACTATTATACGTAAACACACACACACACACACACACACACACACACACACACACACACACACACACACATATCTACACCAGACAAGCAGATAGACACATATAGACGAATGATAACGATTGTCTGTGCGTGTGTGTGTGTGTGTGTGTGTGTGTGTGTGTGTGTACCCAACGTACTGTTTACGTGTGTACCTGACTGGAGGCACATATGCACAGACACGGTTTCATGTATGTATGTATGTATATATGTATGTATCTATGTATCCTTGGACAAATCATTACTACTACTACTACTACTACTACTTTTACTACTACTATTACTACTATTACCCCACGAATGGAAGTAGTAGTAATATAACTAATAATAATAATAATAATAATAGTACCCAACCAGTATTACCATTATCATTACTATTACTACTACCACCACCACCACCACCACACCACACACAGGTGACCCAACACAACGCCAAGTGTGCCCCGTTAATCAACACCCGCACAGGTAACACACACCATAGAGGCGACAGGTGTGCTAAAAGTAGGAACAGAAGGTACATTATTACACCTCACATCCTCATCCTTCCCTCCTCTCCCTCAAACACCTTCTTTTCTCTCCTTCCTCCTCTGCATTCCTCTCTTCAACAACCTCCTTTCTCTCTTCTCTTCCTCCTTCCTACAATCCTTCTTTCTCTCTCTCTCAATACCTCTAACATCTTAACTTATCTCCCTCTCATTTACAACCTCCATCCTCTCCTCCTCCTCCCCATCCTTCCTACCGAGACAAGCCCCGCCGTGGTATCTTTGGGGCAGATATCACTCTCGCCACAGAAGGGGGTGACGGTGATGCTGCCCTCGTCCACCTCGGGCAAGTTGTTGGTGAAGCCTCCGTCCACGTAACGCACCCCACGCACCTTAGGACACGCCCACCCGCTGAACCCGGGGATGAAGGCAGAGCACAGCAGACCCTGGGGACGTGGGCGTGGGTATAGGGGTAGGGATGGGATAGATGGGGGTGATTGATGGGTGTGATTGATAGATTGTTAGACAGATAGAGATAGAGATAAGGAGAGAGAGAGAGAGAGAGAGAGAGAGAGAGAGAGAGAGAGAGAGAGAGAGAGAGAGAGAGAGAGAGAGAGAGAGAGAGAGAGAGAGAGAGAGAGAGAGAGAGAGAGAGAGAGAGAAGAGAGAGAGAATGTATGGTTGGGTTCAATTCATCTTTTCTTTTCTTTCCCTTCCTTCCTTCCTTCCTTCACCCCACAAAAAAAAAAAAAAAATCAAATCATAATCAAACGAATGCAATTAAAAAAATAAATATAAACATAAATAAATGGAAATAATGGAATAGAGTGATAATTTCCCGCCAAAAATAGAAATAGTAGTAGTAGTAGTAAGATGTTTGTAACTATCTATCTACTATCTATCTATTAACTATCTATTTACTACTAATTTCAATGTAGATAAATTCACACAGACACACACACACACACACACACACGGGGCTGGGCGGGGCGAGCGAGGGGGCGGGGCATCCAACCCAAGCTACCCGATGTAAACAAAGTAAACAGGGTAATATTACGAGTATACATTTGACAGGGGAAGCAGGGGGCAGGAGCAGGGGCAGGGGCAGGGGCAGGTGTGGGAAGCTATATATAGTGTACTGTACATATATACGCCAATACGAGTTCAATAGATACGCATTATAGAACATGACATACGCGAAAACAGACGGTATAATAACTATACGTAAATATATATACAGATAAAAATAATAATGATAGTAATAATTAAGTAAATAAATAAAGTAAAAAAAACATAGCAAGCACAAATTAAAGAAAATAATAATGATGATAATACGTGAATGCAGACGATAATAGCAAAACGTAAATATATACAGAACTAATATAACGAAATGAAGCTAAAAAAATAAAAGCATAGTAACCACAAACAATAATAATAATATAAATAAATAAATAATGACAATACAAAGATTCCAACAAAATAATAACAATAATAATAAAAACAAAAAAAAACTAATAAATACTAATAACAACTTAAATAACACTTATAATACCGCTAATGCAATATGTTTATTATCCCTTGGACATATATTGCTGTGGCCTGCGAATGGACTGACAGTGACGGTGTGCGGGTCAAGGAGAGGCAAGTTGTCACTCAGCACTCCATCGAGGTATCGCACACCACGGCACACAGGCGGAACCCACCCGCTGAACCCAGGCACGAACGAAGAGCAGCACAGCGCCTGGTTAAGTAAGTATGTATGTGTGTTTTAATGAGGTTGAGAATGAGGTGAGATTAGGCTCGCTTCACATGAGTGTTTTGTTTTTGTTTTTCCCGCGCGGTAGGTAGGATGGCAGCGCGCGTTTTTTTTTCTTCTTTCATGTGCATAGTGATTCAAATTGTTTAATATCATTGTGGTCGATTATAGCATTCTGATCGCCTAAAAACTATACTTATAAATGATAGCATGTCGATAGAGAATGATCTGTTATTATATGGAGTATGTATGGTGTCAAATAAGTGTAGAATATTTTATCGCCTTATGAATGTTAGTATTGAGTTTGGTGTTGACGTTGTGAAAGGCGTGTTGTGTTGTGTGTTGTTATAACGAGGAATGGTTACAACTTTGATCATATTGTAGGATTTAAATACTGTCAGAAAGGAACAGGATTGCAAGGTGGAAGGTAGGATAATAACGTCAGGGAAACACAAGTGCCGCGCGGGAAATAGCCAGCCGTGACCCGTCAGAAGTGATCTCCCGCCTTCCTCAATCATCTAAAACGTTCACCGCGCCGTCACACTAGCACTTTTTTCCGTGTTTATTATTTCTTCTCGTTCTGTTTTTGTCGTTTCTTATGCATCAGTGAGACGGACATGATCATCTTCACGGGGTAAGATTGTCGTCAACTTTATAGTCAAATCAGAATGCATAGTGGATATGAAATTATTCAAAATGTTTATCCTGTATCTAAATAAAATAATTCAAATTTCTTAAATGATGACAAATAATAAATTGTCGATTAATATGATAACAAATAATATATTGTCAATTTAACGGTTGTGTTTGACAGTGCGCGTTCAAAAAATTGTCGATGTTCAGAAAATTAACTGAAAAAAGTGTTAGTCTGACGCCGTCATTAGCAGTACACGCATGCGTTGGATGAATATCTTGCTGCGCGGGAATCTAGCAGCACAGACATCTTTGTAAGTATCTCAAACAACTCAATGGATTACTTGCGCTCTAGAAATTGTCGACGTTCAGAAAGTTAACAAAAAAAAGTGTTAGTGTTAGTGTGACGCCTCCTTTCAGCAGTGCTTGCATTGGTTGAATCTGTGCCGCGCGGGAATCTAGCCTCGCTGCCGCCGCCACCTTGTCAAGTGTCTCAAGCAACTTAATGGATTACTTAACCAAGGGATTTACCAGCGCGGGAAATAAACTACTCGTGTGAAGCCAGCCTTAATGTGAGTGTTATTATTATTTTTTTTAATGTATGTTTATTTATTCCTTTCAGAAATTGTATTATTTTGTTCGTGTTTTTGTATTATGTATTTTTTTTCCTACAGATATTTCGTATTTTCCGTGTTTGTTGAAATTTCGTTTTTTTTTTCCTACAGATATTTCGTTCTTTCCGTGTTTGTTGAAATAGTTTTTTTTTTCCCCCACCGTGTTGTAGAAAGTCTGGTTTTTTCCTGTTTTTTTTTTTTTTCTTTCTTTCAAATACGACCTGCAAATATTAGGGTTAGTAGAAGCGAGCTGATTGGTCCGTGCGAAAACAAAAGCGAATCATGCAGCAGATAAATAGTTTGAGGAATAACCGACGTATGGAGTTCTTTTAGGAATAACTTTTTAAACGTAGGAGAGAGAGAGAGAGAGAGAAAAAAAAAATGTGCGTCCTTCGATATAGAAAATTGAATATAAAAAAATAAAAATAAGAAAAGGTAAATGAGAAAAATCAAAAAATATATTATACAACATATATCTTTATTTTTTTTCTCTTAAATAACCTTTTCTTATATATTTTATCGATTAAATTTCCTACAACGAAGGAATCACATTTATAGACACAAAGGAAGGAAGAAAAAGACAAGCTAGTTTTAGTTAGATTACGTTAATAGATTACCCACAACCACCACCACCACCACACCACCTAAACACCTGATAGAAGGGCGGGGCAGGTGAGTCTCTAGGGCAGATGTCACTCTCGCCGCAGAAGGGACTGACGGAAACGGTGTGATGGTCTAGTAGAGGTAGGTTATCACTGAACCCACCGTCAGCGTACCTCACACCGCGGAATGAGACAGGCGCCCATCCACTGAACCCAGGGATGAACGCGGAACACAGCATGGCCTAACGAGGGTGTAGGTTGTTAGGGTGCAGGGTTGTTAGAGTGGGTGTAATGGTGTTTTGGGGTGTGTTAGTGGGTATAGGGTGTGTTTGAGTGGGTGTTTGGGTATGTTAAGGTGTTTTTTAGGTGTGGGTTGTTAGGGTGTTGGGTTGTTAAGGGGTTAGAGTGGGTGTAGGGTGTATTAGGTTGTATGTAAGAGTAATTAGGTGTGTGTTAGGGTGTTTTTTGGGTGTGTTAAGGTTAAATAGGGTGTTTTAGAGTGTGTGTAAGAGTGATTTGAGTGTTTAGGATGTGTTAGGGTGTTTTTAAGTGTTTTGGGATAGGTTAGGGTGTTTGGGTGTAGGGTATAAGGGTGTGTAAGGTGTTTGAGAGGTGAAATAAGGTGATTTAGTGTGTATTAGGGTGATTACGGTGTGTGGGAGGGGGATATGTAAGTGGGGGGAAGGGAGGAGGGGGGAAATATATAATGAATATTTTTTTCAATTCTCTCTCTCTCTCTCTCTCTCTCTCTCTCTCTCTCTCTCTCTCTCTCTCTCTCTCTCTCTCTCTCTCTCTCTCTCTCTCTCTCTCTCTCTCTCTCTCTCTCTTATCTTCACTATGCACACACACACACACACACACACACACACACACACACACACACACACAGTTATTCATCACTAAATAAGCTAAAAATGAAATGTATAAAATATGCCTTAAAAAAAAAAAATAATAATAATAACAATAGATCCGTTTTCTTTCGTTCCATCTATCGTGCATTCGTATAAACTAACGTACATTCATTATCTTAAGTAAATATTCAGTAAACTTTTCGTAAATACATAAGATTTCAGTTAATTCTCAATATTCTTTGTGTTTTTTTTCGTAAACAAAGTAGATTTAAATGATCAAATAAAATTTTCTTAAATACAATTGTTTCTTAATGTATTCTCATTATATTTTTTCTTTAATATCTGATTTTTCAATTATATTCTCAGTTAATCTTTCGTAAATACAGTAACTTTTAATAAATGTTTACTTAATTCTTTCTTGAATAGGCCGTAAACAAAGCAAACAGAAGTAAACAATGTGTGTGGTGTGTGATAGTGACGGAATATTTAGTAATTTTATAGTATAGATGAAATAAAATGATAATACGTGATACAAACTGGAAGGGAAAGATTAACAAAATAGTGTAATAATAATAATAATAATAATAATAATAATAATAATAATAATAATAATAATAATAATAATAACAATAATAATAATGATAATACAATGAAAGAAGGTGTTCAAGTAATCCTATTAGACATTTTATAAGTAACTATCATACTTATAAACAGATAATATATTACTCAAAATAACTTACACTAAAATAATCTTTTTTTTATATTTTCATCGTCAGTATAACCATGATTTATTTTTTTTTTATTAATTTTTTGTATCTATTTGCTCTTTTATATATATATTTTTTTATTAAATTACGTTGTGGGCGGAGCTTGAGTGAGGATGTGGGCGTGGCTTACCTGTATAAGCTCCTCCCTGGTGTCGAACTGTGAGAGTAGAATGTTCTTGCCATCACTAACACGTGTTACGGAGATGAACAGCTTCCCGCTAACTATCCGGTGCGCGTCATCTGGCAACACCTGCAGAAACAAGATGGCGGCGCTGATGATGATGATGATGATTTTTTTTTTATAAAGTTGATATACAATGGAAAAAAAAAAAAAAAAACTGGACACAAGATGAAAATTTTGATAATATATAAAATGAAAAAAATTGTGAAGAAATATATATTTAAAAAAAATGGAAAAGATATAGAAAATGTAGATAAGGAGGACGAGGAAGAGGAGGAGGAGGAGGAAGAGGAGGAGGAGGAGGAGGAGGAGGAGGAGGAGGAAAAAGTGAGAAGAAATAGCAAGGAGAAAAAATATGAAATGGCAAGAAAAGGAATAGAGAAAAAGAGAGAGAAAGAAAAAAAAAGAAAAAAAAAAAAACTCAACAAGAATAATAAAAAAAGAAAAAAAAACGGACCAAAAAAATAGAAGAGAGAAAGGAAGAAAAAAAAAGAAATAAAAAGAAATATAATAAAAAAACAAAAACAGGAAAAAACAGAAAAAGAAAAAGAAATAGACAAACCTCTCTTCCTCCTCCTCCTCCTCCTCCTCGTGACCTCTCCATAACCTAACCTTCAATGACCTCTCAGAATGACCCCTATGTGACCTAAGAGTGACCTTCCTTGACCTGT